>JABGLY010000775.1:0-28390 GCA_013623525.1 Fusarium dimerum | reverse complement strand
ATGGGGGGTTCTGGGGCCAAGAATAAGCATCCATCCATCAAGTCCGTCACCTGGACAGACCAGGGGGATGGCTACTGTATGCCAAAAAGACGCGTAGCCTGCAGCTAAACCAGTAGGCTGCGGGATCTGCTGAGCGAGCAACCGACCGAGTTGAGTGAATAAGCGAAGTGATAGGCAACCCTTTGGGAAAGTCAACATTCTTTCCAAGCAAAAAACCCAATTTCAAAACAAGCCCGAATAACAACACACAAATCGACAATACAATCCATTATCTGCCACCCCTGCAGCGACTGCACGATATTGATTGAACGATAAATGCCTCCATGCCTGCCTGCGGCCTTGCCTTGTCTGCCTGTCTGGTACGAGGTCTATGCCCGTAAATGATGATGATTGTTGCCGAAGAATGCAAGAATGCCATGTCCACGTCCAAGTCTAAGCCTCGGAAGCAATAATCTTCTCTTTTTTTTTTTTTTTTTTTTTTTTTTTTTTTTTTTTTACTCATCATTTCCCCCCTTCTTTTACGACCCACAGCCATCTTCAAGACAAGATTAAAATAGCGGTTCAAGGGTGGAAAGGTTGATCTAATTGAAGATGCTGCTGGCTTCCCAAGTAGGGGAGGGGGTACATGGGTATATTGGGGTACACGTAGAATCAAGCTGAGAAATGGCCACTTGCCTTTGGGATTCACAAGCCAGATCTGCATTGCGGTCCAAGGTGGGTGTCGTATGTCTAGCGAAGATGGGTGTGCCCCCAGTGCTGATCAATCCCTGGTTGGAGCCTGGGCCTCCTTTATCCTTGTCTGTCTTTTGCCATGTCATCCTGCCCCTCCTTAAGTGATGGTGTTCTTAGAACTTCTGGCTGAACCTTGGCCCGCCCTTCACGTTCCGGTCGGTGTGGGGCTCTCGGTCGGAGGAGCGGCAGGTCGTTACAGCAGAAACCCGTGCCGGTACACCTGTTTCGACGGCGCCCGGGCCCCCACAGGTCATAGAGGCTACGCCGCAGGCGGGGATCTTCGAGAAAATACTCTCAAACTTGAAAGGGGTGAGACCAAGAACCTGAGAGGGGGTGTGGGACTCGTGCTAACAACCAGGGGCCAACTTCTCAAGTCCAAGGTAGGATAGGCATGGACGGGTAACGCCTGATCGTTTCACTGTGCTAACAGCAAATGTCTCAGGGTGCACACAAGTACCTCTCGCCGAAACTTCCCTGCTCCTAACCCGTTGCTGATGACTATCACAAAGAAACGCACTTCTAGGCGGAGTAAGGCATGTACTCTTGTACCTCTGGTTCATTTGGCCTCTAGAGATTCGCACTCGTTGTGATGAGATAAATGCTGTTGTCGTTGCTGACGTGCACCCTAGGATTGCTCAAAGATGCATTGTTGCTCATATTATCGTCATGATCAAGAGACACAACTCAGTCAGACCGAGGCCCAAGAACATTGAACCACTACCGTTGTCATTGCAGTTGCTTCTGATTGATCTCTTGGTAGCACAGTCTTAGCCCAACATCATCTGGCCTTGAATGTGTGCATTGTAACCTAGTACAATAGAGGAAGAAGAGAGAGAGAGAGAAAAAAGCAACCATGGTGGCCTCTGTGTCTCCGGAGGAGAAAAAAAAACATTTCCCCTCGGCCCACTGCCCCGTCATCAAATATGAAATGTTCCAAGGAGCGCACCACATGTACGGATCCTCCAGGAGCGAGGCCTGTTGTCGATTCGTAATGGGTTGCGGAACTGGGGTGACGCTGCTCTCCCCGATACGGTACGAGCTACCACAATTCCTCTGAGCATCTAGCTGGGCCCAGGAAGAGATGTGTGTGAGTGAGAGAGGGAGAGAGAGAAAAGAAAAAGAAAGAAGAAAAACAAAGCACCTAGCACACACGCTACTGCAATAGTATCCAGCTTTAAAAAACGACGTGGGGTGTGACTGATGATCAAGGGTGTTGAGCACACTGCCGACGGTCGGTGGTGGAACGTCATCCACTGGTTGAGCAGCAGTTAATTAGTCCGTGCCATCCAAAGAACTCTGTTATGACAATGACAAGGGGATGTCGTGATAGAAGGGAAGCCAAGTCATTTCTTTCAAGTTGGATCAAAGTCAATTTGGTAGGGATGCTTGAGATAACATTTTCCGAGGCGTGGTTGATGTATGTGTGTTTAGAAATGGCCGACACATGGATATTCGTCGGCGAGTCATGGATGAAAGGAGTGCTCTTGAGAGATGGACAGAGCGAGGTGCATCAAATCCTTACCGTAAGAGAACACTCGCATGGCCAAACTCCTTTGGCGCGCCTGGCGTCTGGTTGTGCTAGACGGTGTCCAGTCTAGTCAAAGCAACAATGCTATTGGAAACCCGACAACGGATCTGGCTTGTCTGCGTGGGCTCAGTTATCTCGTTTGATCAGTCAATATTACGGTACCTTTTGCGCGTCTTTGTCAGGGCCCATTCTATTTTACGCCTCAACCCAGTCAGACAGCTAGACAGGCTTTCCCCAGCCTATCGTGTGCAAAGGACGAAAAGAAAGGCTGTGCCTCATGCGACTCCATCAAGGCAAGCGTTTCTTAATGCTGGGCCCATGGCAGCGGTTCTGTAATGTGGTCCCGCCACACCTTCGGGGCCCTAGCGTAATGGAAAAGGGGGTGTGGTGTGGTGGAAGAGGGGGTTCAATGGAAAACAAGCCAGACGTTCTGGCCTGGTTAATCATTTCCATGTTATGGTGCTTCAATTGGGGAACGGCATATCTGCAAGTACTGTACAGGGCTGTAATGACTTGTTGTATTGGACACATGCTATGCGGTGTTGTTTCCTTGTCTAGCTGTCTGAAGAACCAGCATTGAACTCGTGTTCCGGCCATGATCAGGCTTTCTCGGAGTGTGTTGAAGAGTATCAGGGCTCTACTGATTGCTTGCCCAGGCTCCTTGTCGCTAAAGTCAACTAGGTACTATATCCGGAGAACCGATAATACATGTACAATGTATCATAGAGAGGCACATCATCTTTGATGCACAGAATAGCCGTCGTGCTCTCCCATCCTATTGGGCAGTTTGTGTGTAACTCTGTGAGCCACCCTGACAGGTCATAATGGCATGGATAAGGCCACCAATAAATCTTATGTGAAAGGTCGATGAAACCCCCAAAGAGGAACAGGTAATCGTCCTA
Organism: Fusarium dimerum; assembly: GCA_013623525.1. Taxonomy (NCBI): domain Eukaryota; kingdom Fungi; phylum Ascomycota; class Sordariomycetes; order Hypocreales; family Nectriaceae; genus Fusarium; species Fusarium dimerum. The sequence continues at coordinate 25,228 of JABGLY010000775.1, read as the reverse complement.
CAGGCCAAATAAGAGCGAGTATTCTCTTCTGCTTGTTTGTGGTTATTATTTTCGACAGGGGACCGGAAAGGTGTGCCACCAATATCACTCCAGCCTTTTTTTCTCCTAGCCGCCAGAGTACAAGCCATGAACCTGAGATCTGAGATGCCCTTACTACATCAGAGACAGCATTTTATTGCAACCTGCAAGCTTATGCCACGGATGCTGTGTATGTTTGAGCTCTTTTATTGGTTGTTGATTGCCAAGGCGATCCGTCCCCATAGCACTCCTCACCTCGCCTCAGTGGTGACTTTGATGACGGAGTCATAAGAATGTGATCGACATCAAACAACCCCCATATTGTGTAGGCCCCAAGGAATGGGGTCTAGACGATGCGACATGGTGGTTGCAGGGGGCTGGCGATAATTATGCGCTGGGCTTGTAAAGTCATCCATAATGACTGGTGAGGGAAAGAAGCAAATAGGAAAGGTGAAAAAAAGGAGTAGGAGGATCAGCAAGTATGATTGTCAAGCCCAGATGAGAAATCGTGCCTGTTTCTAGCTTTGTGGGGAGGGGGTGCTAGTTGGACAAATTAACCCACACATAGGATAGGCCTGGGCTTCTCTGCCCTGGCGTTCTGTTTTGGTACAGGTAACACGCTTGAAAGTTTGCAGTTGGTTGTATCAGATGTATAGTTTATAAGTGGTTGGCGCGGCATCCTAAAGTTGGGCCTGGACGCTGACGAGAAGTGTACATAACTCAGAATGCCTGTGCACGCAAGCCCTTGGTGATCATGGTGATGTTGCTCAAGATCGGCACACAAGAACAAAGCCGTAAGTCTCAGGCACCGTCAGACCATGCCTCAATATGATGACACCCGGATGAGAAGATCAGGCCCTACCAAGCTGGTTTTGATACATGGGGAAAAAGTAATATCACTTCCATCTTGTCCGGACCCAGTTTGTGTAGTTTTAATATGGATCATTTACATGCAGTACAGTACATGTAGTATGGAGTAAGCCAGAAGACGTTGACGGAGCCCTTCCATTTTTGTCTGCTCAGCAAGTCGTGATAAGCATCGCCACTTCCGGTTGGTGTTGAAGTAAAAAAAAAATGGACAAGAAGGGTGCAAGCAGAACCTGACTAAACGTGCCGTGATTTGATGCAGCTTGTGTGTCAACAACACATGCAGCATGAGAACAGGTGACGATAAATCTATAAACGGGGGGTCGCAATATCATGACGATTAGATATCATGCTTTCGCCTTCTCAACATGGCTCGCTAGGAATTGAATGAATGTGATTGCCGGACAAGTTGTACGGAGAGTTTCCAAAGCACGGTTCCACAAGACACACTTGCCGTGTTCCATCTAGCCAGAAATGATGAATCTGGAACAAGGCAATTTACCGAATCCATCGTGGCGCTCCGCCGGGGCATATGAGTAGGGTAGAACCTGCCAGCGGTGAGACAGAGGCCTGTACGCTCTAAAGTTGAGCGTGCTCAACAGTGAGTCGAAAATCTCAAAAGTCTCCAATGGCCTTGCTAGCTTGGCATTGGACCCTGGCTAGCGGGCATTGCTTCCGTGACGGCCCAGTGGACAGGGTATGAAGAATGCACTGGTGGTGGTGTACTGTAGTGAGAATTGTGTGAATGTGACAGCAAATATTGGTACTTGGGTTGCTTGAAATGAATAGGGTAGCTTCTCGGTTTGGCTTGACGCCAGACAACGATGTTCATGTTGTGTTGTTTTCCATCGAGATCAGTAGTTCCGCCCCAGCGAATTTGGTGTCGCCGTGACTAGCCTAACTCTCTGCAGGGCATTGGTGCATGGTCTCCAAGGGCACAGTTCCTTGTGATGGCAGCCAGCTGGTGTTGAGGGCATTACAAGCACTGTACAGTAAGTTGGAAATTGGTCATCAATGACAACCTTTCTGGTTCCGACCAAGGGCTGGGCTATTCTGCAGGAAAGCTCCCAACAAATGGCGGCGGCAGTCATATCAGCTCCCGTGCTTGGAACCCGCTCGCCTCTGTCCCCAATATATCTGACCTGTTTGTTCTCATAGCCCTAGCTGAAGCGGAATATCTGCGGTTGCCCGAACCTCGTGTTGGTGACGAAAGTAGCGTGCATATGACGAGAAATTCGCATCCTCTCTGTGAATAAATCGAGATTTCATAAAGCAAATGTCGCCTGGTGTATTGGTACGTGGCTCATCGTTATCATCATGTACCCTGCTCTGTATGGTCTGGTTGGTTACGAGGTGTTGAGATGACTTGATAGCCTGCGACGTGGCAGTTGTCCATGAGAACGCTAATCAAATTTCTTTGCGTTGTTCCGGCATGTAATGTGGAGTGGAAATGGGTATTGGTCCCCTTCACGTACGGCGATGGACTTGAGGGCTTGCGGTACTTTGGTCTTTGAGGAACCCGAGCGAGACAGATGCCAGCCAGGACAATAAGCAGAGTTGGGACGCTCAACGTGTGTGGGTAACAATCGATAACCATCCCTTAGACGGCGGGAGGGAGGCTTAGGCGTGTGTCTACGCCAAGAAATGGCAGAGTTGGAAATCAGGCTGTCCATCTTACTGTATGTACTGAACCTTGGGGTCCCACACATTCAGGCCCTTGCGAAGTCCGAGGCTTGCTTGCCTCTGGAAGCAGGGCGCGTGTTGTCTGGAGGGTGGATTCCCTGATAATGACGAGTTTTGTTGGTGTGTATGCTTCACAAGGGGCCCGGCTCAGGAATTGGGCGGCCCTAAAACGACAATAGGCTTCTCAAGTTCAGCTCCTGCCAGGTCGAAGGTGACCTTGAACCTTCTCATTATGGCCCACCGTATTCATACGCCCGTGGGTTTTCCAAGTTTAGGCAGGTATCTACCTACCTAGGTACTTAGGTAGTCCATCCCTGCCACTCATTCCTTTCTCAGCATGCCTACAATGCCAAACTGTTTCCACGAGCACCCATGACTTGAGGAAAGCGCCTCTGCAAGTTCGCTTTGACCAGTAGCCCAAGTCTCTGGTACTTTAGCAGGCAGCGGCTAGTGGTTTAATCAGCCAGTTTTAGATACATTTGTCTCAACCATTCCACATTGCCACCTTCCATTTTCCTCCCCTTCAAGCTCACGAGAACTGCAACCTCCAAGGTACCTACCCAGGCCCTCCTCTAACTTTAAGAGGGAGTAGGATGGATTCAGATTCATCTCCATTTGGAAACTGCCACAAAGAAATCTACACCGCCCAAGTGAAATAGAAGTAGCCAGTAGCCAATAGCCAATAGCCAATAGCCGAATGGTAGCTAACGTTTACCAAGGCTTAGAAGAACCAAACCATTTGAACGATTTCACCGAACAGTAGTAGCACAGTGATTAAAAGACCTTGCCAACATATAACTCATGGTTTGAAAAAGGGACCATTTATTCACGTTGCAAGACGGCATATCTTTCCTCATCCCCTCAAAGTCAGACGAGGTTTTCTTACTTTCTTACTTCCTCATCAATCCCTCCTTTTCGCCTTGCAGCATATTGAGGGAGCATGGGCTTGCCCTGCAAGCTGTACCCAGCGCCAGCCCAGACCACACTACAGCAAGCCAACACTTGATGGTCTTTGACCAAGGAGTCGCCGTTCCCACTCAACCAACTGTTCCACTGTTCCACATACGCTTTTCGTGGCCCTGCAAAATCCCACTTTGGGTTACGGGGGTTTGCACTCGTGATGCTTGCCATAACTGCCAGCTAGACCAGTATAGTCAGTGTTTTTGTAGTGCCGCCATTGCGCCGCTCTCGTTCGGTGATTGTCAATGGCATCCTGCAATGTATGGTGTAGGCCCTTGGCTTCAAACTTTTGATCTCGCGCGCGTCCACAACCAACCGAATTTTCATGCCTGGATTGCACAGATCGCATGAGTTGAAAATATCTGCCTTGTAGGCAGCATAGCCCATCGGCAATCAATACCTGTTCGATAAGTTGGTTTCTCCCCCATGTTGACTGGAATCCTGGATGCTAAACATGGGCGGGTTGCTAAATACACAAGATTGGTCCTGTCGACTACTCATTTACAAAACAACAAAGAATGTACCTGTCACGAACGTCCGAATACATATTTCAGTAGGTTGGGTCACACAGAGAAGATGGATGAGTTCTGACTTGATACCATCACACCAATGAAAAATGCACCCCCTGAACTCGTACCAATCAACACATATTAATGGTCCAGCATGGGGATTTCGAACAAGCCTCATCTTTTCACGGAGGCAGTGATTCTAACAAGGCTTTCCTAGTCGGCCTCAGCCAGTGATGGGCATCCCGCTTGTTGAATGACACTGCACTGTCCACAGAGTCTCTTTAAAACAGGTGCAGGGCTCAAAATGCAGCATATCCCATCTTTAGGATGTGGAACAGCCCCTCCTCAAAGCTATCAGGGATTTCCAAAGCCAGGGCAGGCGGCGTTTTGGTGGTGCCATGAGATGCAAGATTCGGACACCCCCATGATTGATAGCCCTCACCCCTGGTGCAGGTCTTCCTTCGATATGTCTTGAATTCTCACTGGCCGAAGCCGAGTTTGTCCACTCCGCTGCAAAACGCCAGGTCGTGAGCATAACGCTTCTCCTCCCTCCGGTGTCGAATCTTACATCTTGGCAAGCAGGGGGGTGGCTAGGAAAAGACTAGTTGAGCCTCCACTCCTCCAGGGACCCGAGGCCGCGCGAGTTTTTGGGTCAGACAAAGTGTCATCTCTACCACCCCTGGTCCTTTCGTTTCTCGCTTTACCGAGAGCGCCAAATCTCGCTGCGGGACCACCTTGCTCATGATCGTTGGCTGCAGCCGCAATCGTTCCTTGGCCAGTCTAACCCCACTGACATTGCTTCTAGGCTAGAATATCATCCGCCTACCCTCTCGTCGCTCCCTTCGTGGACCACACACAGCACAGCGCAGTAGACTTTTTCAACATGCACCCCCCCTGCTGTCCGACGTGATTCAGGATGGGGAGGATACCTTTTACTCACCCTCTTTTCACTGTGGAGTCACTCCCTCCAGTCCATTAGACTCATTCATGATGGAATCCGCCCGTTGAGAACCCCCCCGCCCACCTCCGTATGACGCAGGCCATCAGCCCTCGCAGGACCTGATGCACGGACGACAATCCTAGCTCGCGGTCTGTTAAACTGTAGGTGGAGCTGATTCGATGGCTTGTTGCAAACCCACGTTTGCAGCCATGCTTCTGGTAGCAGACCTCCCTTGTCAGTTTTGATTGCCTTGTGCACTCTACCGGGTGGTCCACTCCAGATCCATGGTAAGTTGATCTTGTTTGAACGGCTAGGCTCGATTTATCCTTTCAAACTATTGGTGTGCCTCACATTTCATTGCTCCCTTGGCAGCCCCTTGGAGGACCCATCCCTCTTCTCGTTCTATTCTACTTAATCCAAGCTGAGCCCATATGGTATTACAGCTCAAACTACAAAACATGCATATGCCAACTTGAAATATTTCTTCAATACCATCATCTCTTGTTCAGCGGTCACTTAACAACTCGATTTCTCCTCAACAGAGCCGGGAAAAAAGAACAAGATGATGCACGCAGCTTATGGTGTCCAGATGGCTGAGGCACTTCCCCTACCTTACACTCAGGACATTGTGACGGACGACTTCTCTTACCATACAAATCTATCTCAAGCCTCTAGAAGACTATCAAGACCGACTGGCTCGCGCCCAGGAATGGCAATGAAGGTGGTCAAACCCAGCAGCGCCAACAACAGCCCTCGATCTTCGGCCATGATGGCTCGAAGAAAGACACTTATGAATGACGAGACGGTCCAGCGTCGACGACAGCAGGCACTGGAGCAGGCTTCAGTATGCTACAACGTCGACCAACAGCAACCCAAGGCTAGCCGTCCATCGAGCTGGCACCCATGCTCTTATGGCCAACTCTCACAACCCCAGCAGCCAATGTACAAGCTATCAACAGCCAACATGTTCGTTGACCAACAGGACTTTTATGGCAGCCATGCTCATCTGTCACCCATGATGACTGCCGACTCCTGCAACACCTCACCCTCTACTGCATTTTCGCCCCTAGCTCTTCCCTACCAAAGCTCCAGCAGCATGCAGTATATGCCTACCGAAGATGTGGCTATGGCTCGACAACCTTCTCTGGCCTATCCATCCATGGGCGAGGACGCAACGTACACCAACGGGTGGGACTGGAACAGTTTCATTATGCACGGTTTTAGTTCCACTACTCCTCCAACGCCGGAAACATTTCCTCCATCCATGACAGAAGAGTCTATTCCCTACCAAGCATTGGATGACTCTGCAGAGGAGGAAGGGGAGATTCTCGTCGGCATGGGTCTTTATGACAAGCCTGACAAGTACGATGAGGATCCCCAGCTTAACAACTACCGATCAACCGTCTCTTCACTACTTGGCTCAACCTTTAAGACCAGTGAGCCTCAGGGAAAGGGCCTCAAACTGGAGGAAACTTGGGAGCCCCCAAAGGCCGAAGAGGAAGACGAAGAAGACGACAAGGAAGAGGGGGACTCGGACTCGGAGGAGGAAGAATAAGACGTTGGCACAAGCTCTCGACTTTATGATTTTAGCGATATCTTGTCAAAGAGACACAAGATGACTATCAACGCGATTTACGATTTATGGCAAGCGATGTATACTAAGTTTTATTTTTGTTTTGATTCCTTTCTTTCTCTAACTGAATGGGCAAAGAACTGAGGAAAAAACAAGGAGTTTTGTGGGAAATTAACTGGTACTTGGTATCTGAGAACACTGAGGCTGTAGAACAGTCCGGGAATTGTACAACAAAAGAGGAAAGGATACAAGGGCATCTTCAGGGGGGGTTTGGGCTATAGAATCACTTTAGGATACCCCTGTGCTTAACTAGCTAGCACGAAGAAATTGGAGACGCAGTCGACTGCATTACAATCATGAAGCAGCTGGTTCCTTGTGTGTCTGGTTCTGTATGAGAGAGGGATGAGCCTGAGCGCACTTTGTTCGATTTGTACCCAAGTACAGTTGAAGATGTCGGAGCTGGGGAATTAAGTTAGAGCGAAGAGCCTCTTTTGAAGATCCTTGTCAGACATGTGGCACTAGCCGAGTCTGTGCTTCGGACCGGCCGCAGATGGTAGTCCATGACGGAGCCAGGCGGAGTTTCATTGGTTGATAACCTTGAGCCACAGACGAGACAACACACCCCTCAGGATCCCGTGGAGAATCGGTTCCCCAGCCCTGTGGCGGCCTGTGCACGCCTCTGCTCTCTTTTTTTGTCATTTTCACACCAACAAGAGGAGGTCGGGTCCATCGAATTGTGATTGGTCACCTCGTAGACTTGTATACCTGGATGTCGTCTGCGAGAGCGGGGGGGTTGAGGGTTAGAAGGTGGGAAAATTTGTAGGGAATAAGGAGGGGGAAAGAGAAGGAAGAGAGGGAAAGTAATTTCGGCCGGACTTTTTTGTGACTAAATGAGGGATAAAAGTCCGTGTTTGTTTGTCTCCAGGTAAAGAACAGGTACACTGTACTTTTTTCTTTTCTTTTCCTTCAGATTGATCGCTGACTGACGATATCTTACAAAATGTATCTATCCACTGCCAAAACAAGAAATGAAAGCCTGGATTCTTTTGGTGTCTGTGACAACGTCCCTAGAAAGAAATGGTCAGATGAATCAGGGGCCTGAGCTGTCTACTGACTCAGTCACTGGAGCCGTAGGTAGCCGGGTCGGACAGAATTATTCACAGGGTGCTAAGTCACTACCTACCTACCTAGGGAATGGGTATCATCTCCACTAACACCACTGTAATGAAGAAGGTGGGTTGAAGGGATGGACGGATATAATCTCTAGATGTAGAAACAGTAGTGAGATTTGTTATGTGATAATTTCCGTGGTTAGTATTGAAGACGCCTTTGTATCGGTTCTTTTTTTATCATCTGAAGTATCAGTTAAATGACGAGTTGGATATATTCAGTCTTGTAGCTGCAATATCGGGCTTCCACATGTACAGTAGTGGTGGATGTATGCTCCAAATTCTAAGGACTACCTACTTAGTTAGACTCTCTGACACGAAGCAATTATGACTCTGAGTTCAAAGTAAGAATGAAGGATCTAATGATAATTCATATTTCTACATCTATGAACGTAAAATTAGGGCCAACATGGTTCCTCCTCCCTTACTGTGAATGTATGGCAAACACGCGATCTCTTTTGTATGCTGGCTGACCATATTGAAAGTAAACAATTCTGAGGTCAAAAGTTGTCCCACCTAAAAAAAAAAAGTTGATCTGGACCATCATTCATCAAATAACGACAAAATCATTGAAATTCGGTATATCATCATATTCTAAAGGAGAAATAAACCCAGCATCTATCATCCCAATGGTCCAATACATCTTTACACCCTGGAGAGATCGGTACGAACTCTTGCAAGTTCGTGAACAGCTCTACGGCTCCTTTGACGGTCTCGGTGAGAAGTCAGAACAAGGGGCTGCAGGACAAAAGGCACCCGCAAGTGATGGAGCCAAGGCAGATGTTCGAAAGAAACAGCATCAGGCGGTGGCGCGTGTTTCCATGTGGATGCAGCGCGGTAACTGTCCTCATATGGTAGAGTCGACGGCTCTCCTGATGGCTGCCATGCTGAGCGACGACGATGTAGTGGCTGGGGAGAATGCAGCTTCATCGGCTTATGCCATACGAGCAGCTTATTCTGCAGCATTTAGTCGGTACGTTATGCTCGTATAGTCGTTGGATCTTTCTTCTTCTTCTTCTTCTTCTTCTCCTTTTTTCTTTCCCATCATCATATGCTAACGTGCGATTGCAGCTTCGTCACAGGATTACTGGACGGACATCAAGACAAACAGAGGAAACAAAGCATGTACTCTATTGCCAAGAATATTGGCCTCCCTGCTACCTTTGTAGAGTTGAGACATCAGTCTACACACGAACAACTCCCTTCACTAGCCAAGCTACGCACTGCTGCTCAAAAGGCGCTGTTGTGGATATGGAATTATTATTGGAGACATCTAGGAGAGTACGGGAGTGATCCGTGCCGGGAGACTATACTACGGTATCTTCGCGAGGGAGACGATGCCAGGGCGAGACGGATAGTGGAGGAACTTGAGAGGTGGCCAAGAGAGAGGGTGATCAAGACGGTGAATGAAGTCAAGGGGACTTTGCCTGGGAATCAGGTGTTTCTGAAGTGTACTGAGTTGATGAACAAGTTACGAGACGAAGGAAGTGCAGCCATGGAAGAGATGGAAGGGCAGGATATAAACAATAAGGAGGATGAAGAACAAGAAGATGATGATGATGGATGGACGCAATTCGAAGGGACTTGGAAGGCAAAACCAATTGGGATTGTATAATTGATGTTGGGAGGACTGAGGTTGTGATTTTATAGATACCCTTGTAAAAAAAAAACAAAGCGTCAACATCAACATCAACGTCAACACCATACTCGCCCTCATCGTCTATATTAACCAACTTCAGAATGTTGTCATTATACTCCGTAGATACATCTCCCGTCGGAGTTCATCACGTGCCCCGCACCAGCTCTGGTCAGCTCCAGCATAAACGTCATGATGAGCCCCGCCATAATATGCCCCCCCCATCGCTGCAACCCAAGCTTGGGGGAAGGAAGCATTACAAAGCGTCACATCTCATTCGTACCTTGACTTCTTCACTTGGCAGATATCTCAACCGCCATCAATTCTTGACAGAGAACGCACACCCTTATGTATAGACTTGCGGCTTTTCCACCGTTGCCCAGACAAAGAATTGCATTCACAGCTGCAGTACGTTTAATGGTACAAGCTTGGAAGCTCAGTTTCAGGTACTGACGTGACTTGACAGCTTGCGTCTCGCGCCATGCATATCCAGTCAATTCCTATGTGTAAGTTCGAGTACATATTTACTCTCTCTCCCTTCGTACATAACTGAAGAAAGAAGCTGACCCTATACAGGGGAGGGCAGCTCCGATAACTATGCGTATCTGGTGGTAGATGATAAGTCCAAGGATGCTGTCATCATTGATCCCGCCAACCCTCCCGAGTAAAGAAGGATAAGCATAGAACACGATGGTTCAATCGACTGACTCCTAGCTCTAGAGTTGCTCCTGTTCTCAAAGAAGCTATCAAGGCTGGAAAGATCAACCTGACCGCTATCGTAAATACCCATCAGTGAGTGAGCATTCATTTATATCATCAACAGTACTGACTTTGTGTAGCCATTGGGACCATGCCGGAGGCAACAAGAAACTTGTCAGTAGAGCTATCTCAATAACTTGTACGGTCGTGCTAACACTGAGAAGCTTGCTGAGCTTGATAACCCCAATCTGCCTATTATTGGCGGCAAGGACTGTGAAGGTGTTACCAAAACACCCAAGCACGGAGAAACTTTCAAGATTGGTGACATCAACGTCAAGGGTGTTCACACACCCTGTCACACGCAGGACAGTGTGTGCTTTTTCATGGAGGATGGAAACGACAAGGCCGTATTCACCGGCGATACCCTCTTCATCGGCGGTATGTTGGGCTTGTACGAGCATGACCAGAATATGCTAATACGCTACCAGGATGTGGTCGTTTCTTCGAAGGCAGCGCCGCTGAGATGCACGAGGCGTTGAACAAGCGTTTGGCCGCCCTACCCGACGACACCGTTGTCTACGTAAGTTCCGTCGCATCTGTTTTCACAAACCGTCCTAACAAGAAATACAGCCTGGACACGAGTACACAAAAGCCAACGTCAAGTTTGCCGCTTCTGTATCCAAGAGTGATGCTGTCCAGAACCTGCACTCTTTTGCAGAGAACAACAAGGTCACGACGGGCAAGTTCACAATCGGCGACGAAAAGGTATGCTTGCGGTCACCGTTTTGAGGGGGAGGTGTGACACTGACCAGACCAATGTGTAGAAACACAACGTGTTCATGAGAGTCGAGGATCCAGAGATTCAAAAGGTAACCGGTGAGACCGAGCCTGTAGCTGTCATGGCCAAGTTGCGTGAGATGAAGAACAACTTTAAGTGAGTAAGTGTCGATCAATCCTGTGGCAGTCATGGCTCAAGACCAACTTCATGACAGACCCCCAGGACCCAAGATCTAGCTCAGGACAGCAGTCCGGGATGGTTGGTTACATGATTTGATGGGCAAGCGTGTTTGTTACGAGTTGAAGAGCAGGTAGCGTGTTGTAACATACGAGGTTGGGAAAGCAATCACAATCATCCATCACACAAAGAATTCACTGCCAGCATATACAATGTCTCCAGGAATCGCGAGGCACCCGTCACAAGGACAAGCATCGTCGGCTACCCACTGGAACCACGTCGTGTTTGAAGAATTGACGAGGCGTATTTCGATATCGCTTCACTGTCCACACTTGCTCGCTGTAGTAATTTTCGATGCGGCAAGCTCTAGCATATTTTGAAGCGGATTTAGTTTCGAAGTTTTTTTTTCTTTCTTTTTCACGGTTTCGCGAAACAATTGCAACTTGAACAAACCTGTTGGACGTAACACCGCTGCTTATCATTTGTTATTCCTCTGGGAGGTGCGGTGTGTCGGTCTTTGGTGATGAGAAAGGTACTCGTAAGATGTAAGAAGTGAAGGGATGTACAAAGCGAAGAAGAGTTTTTAAATGGATGGATATCGTGAGTGGATCACACAGTCTCATCAGTCCCAACACACTGTATTCTGCACTGTAAGTTCGCGCGTCCAGAACAACGCCAAGATTCACGAATCCCTGACATCACCGACTCTTTGATCTTCATTTCTACAAAGAAACATCGTCGCATAGCTTTTAGAAATGGTTTGTCTTACTCAATTTCACCTTGTATTTTCAGTCTCGCTGACATCTGCACGCACAGCCTCCAAAGCGCAAAGCTGGCACCTCTGTAGGCGCAACGCCCAAGACGCGCCTATCCAAACTCGCCAAAGAACACAACGTCACGGCGCAAGAGGAGGGGGAGATTCGTGAGGCTTTTGGACTTTTCGCTGAGCCGATGGATGGCGAGAAGTATGGGGTTCTACCTATCGACGATGTCAAATCTGCCCTCATGTAGGTTCTGCACTCGACAACAACGAGTCGAGACGGTGCTGACTTTGTATATAGAGCTCTAGGCGTCCCACCCTCGTCACCCGCCGAGTTGAAAGAATTCATATCAATTCTCGACCCCGAAAACGACGGCTATGCAACCTACGAACCATTCTTTGCCATCTGCGCACTCAAGTTCCACACCCGCGAGCACGATTCCGATGCGCACCGAGCAGAGGTAGAAGAAGCGTTTCGGTTATTCACCAACGGCCAGGAGGGACCCATCACGTTGGCACATCTACGACGTGTAGCAGCAGTGCTGAAGGAGGACGTGGACGAGGAGCTGCTGAAGGACATGATCCTGGAGGCGAATGGGGGGACGGGAGTTGCGAGGGGAGTGGGCGTCGAAGAGTTTGATGGTGTTATGAAGAGTGCGGGAGTCTGGCGATGAGGATGGTGGTTGGTTTAATGATGTTATGAGGATATGAACTACGACATAGATGTCTCGGGGCGTCACTTGCAAGGATAGGGTGGACTTTTTAATGTGTAAGAGCAGGATATAAGGATCATATGAGGTATGTCCACCATGATCGAGTAGATGTTGGCAGTTCTGACATGGCCCTTTAGATTGATGCAAAAATGATACCCAATTTATTGTTACCAGAAGCTCAACATTTCAGACTAGCTGTCGAAAACAACGACTGACCGTCTATTGCAAAGGAAGAGCACGGCCACACTTTGACTTTACGCTCTGAACCCCTTTATGATTGGATTTGGTAGCACCGAGAACCACATTCTCTCTATCTGGCTACCTACCTAGCCATTCACACGATCCTGTCCGTGTTGTATATAAGCCTCCCTCCCCCCTTCCATCCCTAATATTCTGAAACGCCATGGCAGATGCAATTTTTTCCCCCGGACCTGCGACGGGATGCGTGACGCTTGAGTCAACCGACGAAAGATGATTTTTCGATATTGTAACAAGTGACAAGAGAAAGGATAAGACAAAAAAAAAGTAAGTACGGAATAAAAATAGAGTAAAGAGAAGACCTGGTTCGTGGGCGCATTATTGAGGAGACTGGATAGTCACCTCGGGTTGCTCAGAAGAGGCAGATGAGGGTTGTTGAGTAGCTTCGCCGCGACGTTGAGAATCGATGACAGCTTGGAGCTCAGGGGGAGGGTTGAAACCAGCGTGATCCGAGTGTCGCTTGTAGAAGTAGGCATCAGACTTGGGTCGTAGCTCAGGGGGAAGCTCCTCCATGACACAGGCGAGGATGGCGTCGATCGAGTTCTTCTTGGAGGCGTCGCGGTGCCAGATTGAGATGAGGTGAGCATTGAAGCGGACTGACAGGCCGACACCGCAGAGCTGATCGCCTGGATTTGATCAGTCAGCTATCATTGAGGCCAAAGGCCTGTTGGACCGTAGGGGCTAGATTAGGGGCATGGCATGTGTGAATATTGACTTACCCTCGTCAAGGACACTCTGGAGCTTCTCGCCAATAGCTAGAAGCTGAACACGGGTCCAGACATCAGGACCGATGTTCTTGGGAACGCGGAAAGTCCAGCTACCACCGAGGACGTTTCTGCGATCCTCCCAGATAGGACGGAAGCCAGACTTGAAGAGGTAGATGGACTCTCGCATCTTGATCTGATCGATGGGGGTATTGTTGGCATATCGCCAGAAGTCCTGGACGGACTCAATCTGGGTGCCCAGCTGCTCGAGCTGGTTGTTGTACTCGGGATCACCGCCCTCCTTTGGGGCAGCTCGGTCAAAGTAGACATTCCAGTAGTGCTGGGTGGGGAGAGCACGCATGGTCTTGAGAAAGTTGCGCTTCGCATCGTCACGCTGGTCGGCGGGGGAGCTGGCCGAGTCGCTGGATTGTTGGGATAGACCTGAGAGGCCGCGGGTGAAGAGCTCTGGGCGTGTGGACATTGTGGGCGGTGAGGTGGTGGATTGAAGATGAAGGAGAGGACAGAGTAGCGTCGAGTAGAGTAGAGTAGAGTAGAGGAGAGGAGAGGAGAGGAGAGGAGAGTCGAAAGGTGAGGAAGTTGGTCGTTAGATGACGATTCGGTCAAGACTTTATGGGCACGAACACAACCACGGACACGGACGACGGAGATGAGAAAGGGGAGGGATGTGTTTGGTATATTAAAGCGCGGATGATGGAAGAGCTCCGGGTTCAAGTCAAAGCTGGGGATAGGTCGAGTTAGGCTGTAACTTGGAACAGTGGACGGGATGAAGGAAGCCGAATGGGGGGGCTTGAGGGGCAGGTTAACGGTTAGAGTAGGACCAAAATAGCTTAAGGCGAAGGTAAGGTAAAGTGGTGTCAGTTGGGGATCTCAGGACAGGTAAGGAGGGGTCCCCTTATCCTTATCGGATTTAGTGGGAGTGCAGTGAAGGGACAGGCAGTAATAGTACGGGTTATAGGGGGGTATAAGGGACAGGTGATGATAGGAACCAAGGTAAAGGTCAATCAATTATTACTCGACGTACTACTATGAAGTCGATAAATAGGAGAAGTAATCGGGGTAATTGGGTCAAGAATGAATGGATTCTTGGCAAAAGGGATCCGAACGAAGGGGTGTTGAAGATGGTCACTTTACTGGCTTGATATACACTGTCGAGAAATAACCAAGATTGGCCAGACAGTTAGCTATATTGAGAAGTTTCGAGGTAAAAGGGGGGGAAGAAAAAAAAGAAAAAAAGACAAGGCAATAAACAGTGTGTGCAATTCCGGTCTCTCACTCGATGGTTGAATATGAGTTCAGGAAATATAAGGGGACGTGGCACCACAAAATGCCATGGGAGAGCTGATACGACGCGGACCTGAAATCATGTCAGGGGGGCTCGGGTTATTTGACGATTGTCCCTAACGTATTAAATGTAACAGTGGTTTGTGAATCCTTTTGGATTTACGACATTTGCCGATGTGATTGTGAAAAGGCGAATGAAGCTGGAATGCAATTGGGTGAGATGGTTCTTCAGGACTGGGGGATCTTTTCTAAATTGTGTACTGTCAAGGGGAATGTCTACGATGGTGAATTAAGTGCTGTGTTGGAGGTGGTGATGAGGTTTCACTATCAGGTCACAAGCCAACCATCGAGGTTGGCATTTGACAATGAAATAGTGCGATGTGAGGTTTAGGTAGCTGCAATTCACTATTAATGACCGAATTGAATTTCCCTGATGTGATATGTTAGGAGTAGTTGTCACCATGCCCTGGGTATGATGTAAGACATCAATGGTACGTCAACGGATTTCTTCATCTATTGCGTATAAACGAATGGTTGACGTTGACGAAGAGTGTACGAGGGATACTTATCCTACAAGGTATCGACTAAAGGCTTGCTTGTACAGAGAGAAGATTCCACTCTTGTTGATACTATTGCTAGATGTGA
Source organism: Fusarium dimerum (assembly GCA_013623525.1). Taxonomy (NCBI): domain Eukaryota; kingdom Fungi; phylum Ascomycota; class Sordariomycetes; order Hypocreales; family Nectriaceae; genus Fusarium; species Fusarium dimerum. Next base: position 9,837 of record JABGLY010000775.1, on the reverse strand, counting down.
ATGCCCTTCCCCGCCTACTCTTGTAAGGAATAAACCAGTAGATGAAGGCTACTGAATGGCTGGCTATCATGGCTATCAAACAGCACGTTACTTACCAGGCCAACTGAATAGGTAGAAGAGAGGCCCAAACACCGACCTACTACTACATCATCACCCGCCAATGGAAATCTCCCAACCACCACATCCACTTCCCAATTAAGAATCACAAAATAACCAACAGGTCACGGAAGAAAAGAAGAAAAAAAAACATACAAGACACCAGATCATCCCCCTTCGATATGTCCAAAACTGAAATTTATCTTGGGAGGCTAGATTTTTGCAAAGGCGTACTCAACAAAACTACCTACACTTTCAATCACAACAATGCTGATTTTAACCTTATGCAGCATTAAACCGAGCTCAACGAGGCGTCTTCGTACAGTATGATGTACAGTGTTAACAAACCGAAGTACACTGTTATTTTCCCTACCTACCTATGTATAAATTGCATCTGAATCTCTCCACTTCTCTCTGTCCGTATGTGAATTCAGCAGCTGTACATGTAGTATCTAGTGGTTGACCTATGATGAGCACTTGGCATCAGAGAGAAAGTCCAAACTTCTACACTTGAACATGATGTATCCATGAACTGAGGTCATATAATATTTTGGTCTTTTTAGCCGAGTTGGCAAGTGCCAATAAATCAATCACTGTTTGTGTTATCGTCAATCACACACATATCGAGGCCAGCCGGCGTTTTCCAGCCAGACAGGGAAACACAACACATAATAATTTAATATACATAGGGTCGAAGAGAATTACTAATGCGGTTGCTATATTCGAGGATAATAGAGGCAATTAAACTGGCAGATTTTAACCTCCTACCTACCTGAGGAAGGAGGGATATACAGTGTGAACATATCAAAATACACTGTTACTTTCCGCATATATAAATTGCATCTGAATCTCTCCAAATCTCTCCACTTCTCTCTGTCCGTATGTGAATTCAGCAGCTGTAGTATGCAACGGTTGACCTATGATGAGCACTTGGCATCAGAGAGAAAGTTCAACTTCTACACTTTAACATGATGTATCCATGAACTGAGGTCATAAAATATTTCAGTCTTTTTAGCCGAGTTGGCAAGTGCCGATAAATCACGGGTTGTGTTATCATCAATCACACACATATCGAGGCCAGCCAGCGTTTTCCAACCAGATAGGAAAAACAATATATAATGATATACATAGGGTAGAAGAGAATTACTAATGTAGTCGCCATATTTGAGGATAATGTAGGCAATTAAACTGGCAAATTTATCCTCTTACCTGGGGAAGGAGGGGTAGGACTATATTGACTGGTTATGAGGACGACCTGAGTCTATCGTCATGATCTCCATCCCCTTCTACTGTTAATTCAACGACTTTTTCTCTACTTGCTTGGGAGACCATCGTTGCCACTTATGGTTGGCTACCACTTATATGATACACAGTTACTCATTGATGGCTAATCTAGGACAGGTGTTATTCGTATTCTTTCTGAATCCCATAATGTATAAGTGCTGCCGATGCCTAGATGAATAATATTGTGAGTGATGGATCATTTATTTGCCAGTTGAGAGCTACGTCCGACTTTCGCATCGTCTCACTTAGAATAGAAAAGCAAGGCAGACAAAATCGGAACGACATTAACCCATGTATCCGAAATATCTGTCCTGTTATCTTACACCTCGCTGCTTGAGTAAGCCGTCAGCATGTCAATGTCAGCATTGCAAGTCAACATCACTCATCTCCTCCAAGAGCTCTTTGTGTTGTTCCATTTCCCTACACACTCTCTGCCGTTGATAAAAAGAATTCCCAACCTTCGCAGTTTCACTACACTTGTCAAAGTACCACCAAGATGTATCAATCCATCATCTGGCGCGGCTCCCTCTTCATCTCCGCTTTCCCAGCAATCTTCGGACTCAACTCCCTCCTACGACCGGCCGCCGCCCTCGAAGGCGTTGGATTCCCCATCCCCTCTGACCCCAAGGCACGGAATCTCGCATTTGCACTCTTGCGTATCTATGGCATACGCAATGTGGTGGTGAGCTACCTCATGGCGGCCATATGGCTGGAAGGAAATGTCAAGTTGATGGGGCTGGGAATGCTCGGTATGATGACCATGGTGGTCACGGATGGCTTCGTGAGCAAATGGTTGATAGGACGGGGAGAGTGGTCCCATTGGGGGTTTTTGCCAGTGGGCGTCGGGCTGGCTGTTGGATTGTTGCAGAATGCTTGATGCAAGTGGAACACCGAGTATGAATGATATTGAGGAACCCAAGGTCGACCAAACCCCCAAATATAAACAAGACTAATATACAATTCTAAGTATATGGTCCAATCCTTTCCTTATCTATGCCAATTCCTCTCCTGTCCATCCATCTCATACACAAACTGTGATTGTCCTTGCATCTCTTGCGGTGGCTGCCAGTATTGACTTTCAGGAGGTTTGCCATCTGCTGGCTCTTGACTACCCTGAGCAGCGTCATCGCTGCTCTGTCTTGAAGACTTTCTCTTTCGGCGTAGGAACCAAAAGACTCCAAGCCCTATAAGGGCCAGTGCGGCTATACCACCAGCTACTGCGCCTCCAATAACGGCCCCAGATACGGAACCCGGATCATTGACTGGTTCTTTCTGATCAGAGTCTTGGCCCGCGTCTGGTGTCGCGGTAACAGGTGGCTGCACAACGCCGCTCGCATCATCGCACTCATCGGCCGTCTCTTGGTCAAAAACTCTCACAAGGTTGCTGCTCTTGGATGGGTTCGCCTGCCAGAGAGTAAATGTACCGGCATCGTGGTTGACCATCAGGTATGCTGATGTAAAGAAGTACCGCCCTAACGTCGCTGGCTGATCGCTCAGGCCATTCATCAACAGTTCACGCACTTCCGGCTTGGTTGTGCGTGAACCATTGCGGTCGATATCGACAAACGGCACGATGTATTGATCGTTGGGCACGCGAATTTGCAGGCCAGAGTCGAAGTGGAACGTAATGTCCCCATCAAATCTACATACTTTGTCAGTCTAATGGTTCTCACAAGTTGTTGAGGAACGCCTACACTTTATCTGCGTCAAAGAGCATCGCAGACCAGTGAAGACCATACGAGGGACCCGTCGTGTTAAATCCTGTCACCTGTTCAAATCTCGTAGCGTACGCTTGAGGTGCTTCGAGAAGGAGTTGTCGCTGCGGCACAAGGCAACAGGGAAGTGCCGTACTTGAAGGGAATATGCTCTCGTCTGAGCCGTCGCGGAAGTTGACCCTGATGTCGGACACAATAACCTTCATACCTGTCCAACAACCAGGCGTGCCGGTATAGTCATCATACACAAGTGGTGCCGTGTAATTCCTGCCGATCACCTTGTCCTGGTCGTATCCTCCAAGAACGACAGACCCGTCTATGGAATCGTTTATCCACATTCGACCCCAGAACAGCGACCAGACTCGTGAGCTGATCTTACCGGCAGCGCGTAGAGCATTGAGATATGTAGAGTTAGATCCAAGGTCGAGCGAGTGCAGATGAGTGTACCCCATGTTCCATTTCAGGCGAGGTATCCCCGGGGGGAAACCATCGAGGAGAGGAGCGTCTCCGAGCATAAGAGTATCGGTTCCAGCGAGGGCCGTCGACACGAGTTTCTTGATGCCAGTCTCGGCGCCCTCGTACATAGCTTCATCTGGTGCACCTCCCGCGGCTTGTATATCGGAGGCCTTCTCAAAGGTGTCGGATTCGTCCTGGTCATAAAAGTTCCCTCGTCGGATTCGACAGATCCGATCGTTCCAGATGACGGTCTTGTCGCAGTAGGCTTGACTATCGTAAACCCAGGTATTATTGAGTTCTCTAATCGTGCAAGTCAGCATTGATATTGCCTCACTTCCCTTCTTCTGAAACATTGCGACAGTGAACTTACGGCCATGGAAGAAGTGCAATCGTCTGGTTCTCGGAACCAACCTTTGCAGGAATGCCCTTGATGAAGGAATCGTCTATGTCGGGAATAATTTGAATATCTCGAATTGGCAGAGAATATGGACCTGCGTTACATGACGAAGCGTATGTTGCAGGTATAATCAGAATAAGGCCTAGCCAGTACATTGCAACTGCTGATAGCGTTCAGCCCCGGACAGCATACAGAGTAATGTCAGTCATGATGAAGGTCGTCCGAGATATATCAGACGGGTGGGAGAGGAGACTCCCATATCTTTTAGGATAACCCAGCTCATTCAGCTCGCTCCAGCAACCAACATTGCTTCATCTACCTGATTCATGGCCTGCTAAATTGGGATACAGAACGCAGAACCAACAATGTCAAGACTTGACGATGCTCTTTCAGAATCAGTCAGATCCACGGGAATGCTGGGTCTGTTGCTGCCAATATGAATATTTTATTCTGTTAACTGGAGGCAGTTGTTCTTTAGGAAGTGATATTCTCGTTTCAGCAGGGTTTAAGACCAGCATGGGTGGACCAACAACAAGGATTGATTCGTCGTATTCTGGGGTTGTCCGATGAGATGGATTCATTACGGGCGGCAAAGAACAGAGGATGGACAAGGGGGGCCTAATCCTCAGCCTGGTGCTTCAAGAGGAGATGTTTTCCTGATTACTTACTGTAGAAAATGAGTTGACTTGTTCAATTCATCTCAATCCGTCTCGCTCCGTGATATGTGATTGAAGTTGTCCATCATGGTCAGACCATCTCTGCGATCGAGACCATCACGGTCTATCCTGTTGACACTGTTTATCGTGTCAATTCTCATTTGGCATCTCACATCCTCCCCCAAACTCCAATTCGTTCCCAGCACATTTGACTGGGCTACCTTTAAGCATTATCATCCTCCCTCATCAATCAAGCCTTTACCCGCCGATCAGCCTCAGCAACTTCCTCAGGTTCAGGCCGACGCAAGGAATTTTAGACGAAACCCTGCATCAGTGTCTCGTCAAAAGGCTGTTCGGGATGAGTTCCTTCGAAGTTATCGCTCATATAAGAAATACGCATGGATGCATGATGAGTTGATGCCGTTATCCGGACAGGCAAAGGATAACTTTGGAGGATGGGCTGCCACTCTGGTTGATTCTTTGGATACGTTGTGGATGATGGGTCTCACTTCAGAATTCAGAGAAGCTGCTGCTGCTGCTGCAACTCTCAACTGGGCCAACACCGAGGATGGAGCTGTCAATCTCTTCGAGACGACTATTCGACACCTCGGCGGTCTTATGAGCGCATACGAACTGAGTGGCGAACAAGTCCTTCTCCAAAAAGCCGGAGAGCTGGGTGAGATGTTATACGTTGCATTCGATACCCCGAACCGACTTCCTGGCTTCTGGCTCAACTTTGAAGAAGCAGAGAATGGGAAGCAAGTGGCTGGTGTTCACGATCCGTCAGCATCTCCCGGGTCTCTGGTCATGGAGTTTACAAGGCTCTCGCAACTCACGGGAGACCCCAAGTTCTACGATGCTACAGACCGCGTGACGCAGTTTCTGGTTAAAACGCAGAACTCGTCACTGCTGCCGGGCATGTGGCCGGTGTGTCTAGATTTTCAGAACGAGGCTGTCAGAGACAACACCTTTTCTCTCGGCGCCCTGGCTGACTCGCTCTACGAGTATCTGCCCAAGATGCATGCTTTGCTGGGTGGGACAGATCCGGCCTTTGCGACAATGTATCGCACCGCCATGGATGTTGTGATCAAGCACCTCTTGTTCCGGCCGATGCTGCCTGAGCAGGAAGATCTTCTGTTCGTCGGCGACGTCCGCATTAACGATGGCAAAATAGATTTCAATCCCGAGAGCCAACATCTCACCTGTTTCGCTGGAGGTATGTTTGGACTCGGCGGGAGACTCCTGGAAATTGAAGAGCACGTCAAAATTGGGGAGAGACTTGCCAGGGGGTGTGCCTGGACGTACAAAGCCTTCCCGACAGGCGTCATGCCCGAGATATACAGTCTAGTCCCCTGTCCCTCATTCGAGCCATGCCCCTGGGAGGAAGAGCGTGTGAGACCCGAAGGTGACAGGCCTCTTCCCAAGGGATTCCGTCACGCGCGTGACCCGCGATATCTCCTGCGACCCGAAGCCATAGAGAGCATCTTCATCATGTACCGCATTACCGCCGATCCGGTATGGCAGGAAATAGCGTGGGAGATGTTTGAGTCGATCAAGAAGACGACGACGACGGAGTTGGCGAACGCGGCGATCGAGGATGTGACGAACCCAGAGAGCAAAAAGATTGATTCTATGGAGGTAAGTGTGCAGCCTTCGATTCGAGTCTGTTTAGATCATGTATTAACAAGTGATTGGCAGAGTTTCTGGATGTCAGAGACGCTCAAATACTTCTACCTTATCTTTTCACCACCGAGTTTGGTGAGCCTGGATGAATACGTGCTTAATACAGAAGCACATCCTTTCCGAAGACCCAGGGGAGGGAGATAGAATGATTGATACTGTAGTCAACACCACCAAGTCTAAGCTGTTGCTGAAGAGCTACTGACAAGTGTCTGGAACTCTCTCTACCTGTGATCAGTCTACTGCATCAACCATACACATACAGCTCAATGCAGACAAGAAACTCCAAGATCAAGGCATCTATATTTAAGTATGTAATTCAAACCTATCACCATCATAATAAATACCATAAAGAAACATCTGAGGAGAGTCCATTCTCACTTCATATCCTTTGCAATTCAAACATAAAGAACAGAACTTCTCGCTCCCAAAAAACACCGTGCTCCCAATTTCCATGCTATTTCTGCCGCGTCTCTTCTTATTCTCTTATATGTTCTCCCTTGATCCAAGCGGCATCCTCGCGGTGTCCTCATTCCTGAATCTCGTCAAATCGCCGCCAATCAGTTTTCGCAGGTTGCCCATATCCTGGAGGTACCGTTGCATCTCCTCCTGCAGATCGTCCTCATCACCGTAGGCGGTGCTCTCTGAGTCGTAATCATCGTCGTCGTAATCCTGGTCTGATGCATTCTCCTTGTCTTCTTCCGCTTCGGCACCGTCTAGCTGTCGGTCTGCTTTGAGCGCAACAGGCGGGATAGGGTTCTTGAGACTTTCAATGGCAAGTTTCAGATGAAGCTTCAAGGCCTCGTTCTCCGTCTGGAGCTTCTTGATCTTGCTCTCCGCCACCATACTGCGCTCCTCCATCATGCGCTGCATTGCAGCCACTCTATTCTGGTACTCCTCAAGTTTCTCCTCAGATTGCTGGGCATTCTTCTCTCGTTGTCTGGAATCGGATACTGATAGCTGGAGGAGACGAATCTCCTCGGCCATGGCCGCAATCTGAGCGTCCCTCTCGGCAGTCGAGATATGATCCTGGTTGACCACAGCCCTGGTTCGGATGCGTTTGGCCTGGTCGGCGTATCGGAGCGTCGACAGGGTCTCTTCATAATCCGACGGGGCAATGCATGCAATCATGGCTGTTTTACTGTTACCGCCCAGGGAGTCCTTCAGCAGCCAGGTTAGAATGGAGTCTCGGTAGGGCACGACGTCTTTTCTCTTGCTACCACCACGGGCAGCCTTGGAGTCTGCAAGTGCGGCAATGACTCGTCCGAGAGTCGTCAGAGACTTGTTGATGTTGCTCCCCTCTCGCAGTCGAGCACCGGTAGCTTCTGTCGCTTTGGCTCGCTCACTACCTGCAAGATCCACCAGTCGTATACGGGAGCTTCTCTCTGTTGTCTCATCCGTCTCCATGTCGTGATGAATCTGCTTGAGCATGATGGTAAAGACGGCGTGACTTCGACTACTTGTGTCATTCATCTTGGTGCTGGCGACTGTTCTTGAGTTGTCGCCCATCTTCATGTAGCGTAGAATCTCATTGAGGTTTCGGACTGGCACTTCGGTGAGATCCTTGACGTAGGGGCCTTCGGTGGGCGACTCGCGGATCTTGAGGTAGTTGGGTGTCTTGTTGGGGACGGAGGGGACAAGCAAGTCTCTGACATGCTCGTTGTAGACTTCAAAGTAGGAGACGCGTACATTGTAGGCGATGTTGGCGTCCTCGTTCTGCGCCGCGTCGATGCGCTCAAATAGATCCTCGCATGTTCGGGGGATGAGGCCGGGCTGCTCTGGCGTACCCATCATGGTGTAGCTCTTGCCGGAGCCGGTCTGGCCATATGCGAAAATACACGTGTGATATCCTTCAAAGTTGTGGTCGAGAAAGTCTTCGCCCAAGGCATTATAGACATCCTCCTGATGAGCGTAGTGTTTGTCCTCGATGTTGTGACTCCAGAATGAGTTGTCAAAAGTAAACTTCTTGTCCTCAATGACCTTTCTAGACTTGAGTTTTCCTGCGGCGGGATCCTGATCCTCTGGGGCGTAGAGAGTGGTGAGTTGAGTGATGGGGTCCATTTCGATGAGACATCTTGCCTGTCGTTCGAGCTCTGCTTGATGTTAGCCATCGTGCATGTTTTATGCTTGGTCAACCACAGAATGGAGAAGAAGAAGAGAAAAAAAAGAAGACGGACCTCTCTTGAGAAAAGCTCGTACTCGGACGACAACCCTCACGTTTCCTCCTCCGTCCATTCTGGCGTGTGGAGGCAAAGTACCATCGCGGGATCGCAGAGAAGGCGTGGAAGCCGAAGAGTGAACTGTTCCAACCTCGGAGGAAGAGGCGACAGTTGGAATGAAACGAGAATCGAGAGCCATTGTCAACAATGTCTCGTTGAGGTCGGAAATGCAGTCGTGGAGTCGCTTGCGAAGGATATGCTACATTCTGTCGCTGGCGGTTGCCCGTGCTTCCCGTCTTTTCTTTTGATGGATCTGTTTACTGCGTCATGTTGGTTGACCGGGTGATGAGGGTTAAAGAGGGTCGACGGAGCCCCATGTCTCCCATGTCTTTCTCTCTTTTTTTTTATGGTAGACTTATGTAATCACACTGGACTGAGCTGATCGCCCACTTTCTTGCTGGGCAGGCATCATCAATCATACTGGAGAGAGATATTTACCATAGGTACTAAGATAAGGAAGGTATGTGAATTCAAATGGCATGATCTCGTTTATCCATTTTTCACATTCTTCATCCCTAGTTTAGTGAATTTGCTAAAGTAAAGTAGTAGTCATTGCAATGTTTTCCCAATACTCACTTACAAGGATGTTTGTTCCCTCTACTGTCAATGTCAACAATGCCCAGCATTTCCATTTGTTTATTGTTAAAAAAAAACACTTCAAATCAGCCAATGATATAATTCTGCTCATAAAAGCCTCGGTTCGGATGCAATGAGAAGCCTTATGAGAGATTCTTGCTACTCTATTAACATATTATTATTTCTTATGATCCGAGTCAACCATCATCTAAAGTGAGGGAAAATGCCAAGACTCAGGGTACAAGAACAATGCCCCTTGTTTAAGCTGTCTCATTCATTTTCTTTGTACGACACACTATCGGCAGCTAACTTGAAGCTGAAGTTGAAGTTGAAGCCAGACCAAGATTTTGATTGATATTTCACATCGCTTACTTGTTGGAATCCCAAGGTTTGAATCGAATATAGCCTCAACCTATAACAGCGACATTGTCTTCACATCAACCTCTCCACAGTCTCCAGTAACGGCCAAACTTGAATTAGTAAGGGATTGACCAATAAACGGGCGGGATCAATGCGCTCTAGCAATGCGATATATAGGCTCACCTTTACAGAGGAAATAACAATATAATAGATACAATCACACAAACACGGTCATATTCTTTCGGTTTCATCTCGTTAATGAAAGCATCAGAGATCGATAGCCCAATGTTCAGAGGCTGGGGGGTTACTCACACTAATCCGGATCCGACCTAGTTAATTCTCAGACTCTACAGTACAAAGGGACAAAAAGATTAAACAGCCACTATGGATTCTTGAGA
>JABGLY010000774.1:0-77835 GCA_013623525.1 Fusarium dimerum | reverse complement strand
ATCCAAATCTCTCCCATGACTTGTGCCATCCTTCATCATCCTCCCTTATCCCGCGACCTGCCACGAACGAACCCTGTCATTGAAATCGCGCAAAGATATTCTATCATTACTTTTATCAAATATCAAATACCGTCACCATGGACTTTAGCAATCTTGGCAAGAGCTTCTCGTATGTACCCAAGTTGACTCCCCCTTGACCAACTTTGAGCGACAAGACACCTAGATAGCGCATTTACAAAGCTGCTCGGGATAAAACCATACAATCCGCAGCACCACATCGGCTCACCACGATTTCTTAGTACCTTCGGGGCTTCCATCACCCCTTTCGCCTCACGCACTTTCCAATACACGAAGGAGCAGCTCGGCCAGGCTGAGGACAAGGTTCGATATTTGCGAGACGTCGGTGATAACACAGTCGCTGATCTGCCATCTGGCCTTCTAGACCCAGCTCCCTCCCGACTACATTGACCTCGAGAAACGTGTGGATGCCCTTAAGCAGGCTCACCAGAAGATGCTTGCTGTGACGTGAGTTGAACTAGTCCTTACGATAACCGTCGATTCTACCTAATAACGATCTTCACAATCGCATTCGAGCTAACCCCCGCTTCCAGCTCTCAATACTCTAATGAGGCTTACGATTACCCCCCCAACATCAAGGAGACTTTTCAGGATCTTGGTCGCACCGTAAGCGAGAAGGTCCATCTTCTTTCTTCGGCTACCTCTCCCACCGAGGCCCAAGCCGCTCTTGTCGCTCCCCCTTCCGCCAAGCCTCAGCCTAAAACTTTCAGCCATGCCATTGCCCGCGCCAGCTTGTCTAGCAGCCAGCTGCTTCACCAGAACCACACTGGCGCTGGCGAGGACCCTCTTGCAACTGCCCTCGAGAAGTTTGCCCTGGCTCAAGAGCGTGTTGGCGAGGCCCGCCTTGCCCAAGATGCTCAAATTCAGAGCCGATTCCTGGCTGGCTGGAATACCACACTCAACACCAACCTCACCTTTGCCAGCCGCGCTCGCAAGAATGTCGAGAACTCCCGTCTTTCTCTGGATGCTGTGAAGGCTCATGCCAAGGGTACCACCTTCCGACTAGGCAATGCTTCGCACCCTACTGAATCCAACGATGAGCAAGAGCTTAGCCCTGAAGCTCAGGAGGAGATTGAGAAGGCTGAGGACGAGTTCGTTACCCAGACCGAGGAGGCAGTCGGTGTTATGAAGAACGTAAGCTTGGTTTAAGAATACAGCAATGCTGGAATCGTATCTAATCTGATACAAATAGGTCCTCGATACCCCTGAGCCACTCCGAAACCTTGCCGAGCTCATCGCTGCCCAGATTGAATATCACAAGAAGGCATATGAGGTGCTTAGCGAGCTTGCCCCTGTTGTCGAGGGTCTGCAGACCGAACAAGAAGTGGGTCGAGCGTCTGCTTATTGAGCAAGTATACATCTATAAGCCGGGGCTGACATGTTGCTTCAGGCCACCTACCGAAAGAGCCGCGAGGACGCTTAAGTCGGTGTCTGTTCATTGTCAGATCACGCCGAGGTTTCCTACGATTGTTGGCTGCGCTACTGGATGATGTCGATGGCGAGCCAAGACTTGTTTGCTCGAGGTGAGCAGTTATAGCGTCGTTCACTCCAAATCTCCAAGCGTGTTGCTATGGTGGTACAAGTCTGGTTAATTTGAAGGATTATGGTATTAGTGAAAGTATTGAGACGTGTGTTGAACAAAGTGGGGTGAGGGTTTCTTTCTGGCGCCCCTTGTAATTGATTATGCTGTGGAATGGATGAGGGCATCATGGACACTTGGACTACCTTCCTCGTACGAGACTACCCGGTCGCGATGGTAGTGTATTTGAGTGTGCTGGTTTCATTTCTATGCCCGCATGGAAAGGTGGAAAGAAGCATATGTGGGTATGTAACGTCCCAAGTGTTGGGACTTGCTGCTAGGAAAAACTGGAATTAGAACTGATTGAATTTGAGCTGGTCGAATTTGAACCGAGCCTAGATACTGGCTGATCTATGATGTCCAATTGTGAAGTGAATATTAGTACCTACCTATTCATACATGTCAGAAAACAAAAAACGATAACTACGATCATCAATGCCCACCAACTAGCTACCTATGCAATGGTACAGTGCCAAATAGATGGGCTCCAGTTAGCATCACGTGATGGCACACGTGCCAGCAGCTCCGGCAATGTCTGGAATGACAGAGTCCAATGAGGTCAATCCAATTTCCTCTGACCCCATCGTCATTCAACCTTCGAGTTCAAAGACGAACTAGTTATCGCCAATTGACCTTGCCAGCATGCGGCCGTCAACTCGTATGCTCGCGCGCTATTTGGAGGCCGGTACTCCTACCGGTCTCACAGGACTCTGGACTCATGCCACCCCTCGATCGACCCTGCTGTTCCTCTATGGTTCCACCCTCAACAAGCTCCAGAACTTGCCCGAGTCCTCCCTCTACCGCCAATCCGTCGAGGCCGTCACCAAGCACCGTCTATCTCTCGTTGAAAAGATCTCCCCTCCAGGATATGCTGAGTGGGAAGCCCGAGCAAAGCAGCTCGTCGGTAAAGACGCCTCCGAATTCCGCGTTGCCAGTGGCCGAGTCGATGGGAGTGAGGCTAGAATAGTCAAGCTTGGCGACAAGGTTTTCATTGTTGGCCGAAAGCATGAGGAGGGTGACATCCGTCTCGAGGAGTGGAATGGAGAGACAAACGAGGGCCCCGAATTGGAGGGTGCACGAACGTTGGAGGAGCGAGAGGACCAGGCTCTCTGGGCTGAACGCAAGCCTCTAGAGGATCATGAGAAGATTGAGTGGGAAGATGAGCCACAGCTGACCGCTGACCAGTACGTTTTTTCGTTCTCTTCCGACCGCCTTGAGATATTTGAATTCTTTTTGGCGGTTCAATGGCTTGACCAATGTTCCGCGACTAACACCCGTCGCAGAGTCCACGAGCTGGAGCAGCAAATCGGTGCTGGCCTCATTGAAGAGGTTATCCAGGTTGCCGAGGGCGAGCTGAAGCTTCTCGATGTCATGGAGAAGAGCAAGGTGTAAGTATCCCTGACGCCTGATATCCCCTCTGATAGTTTAAGAACTTCGCTAATATGTTTTTCTGTTCCTATAATAGATGGGAGGATCTCGAAGAGAAACCCGTTGAGGGTCAGTGGGAGTACTTCCCCCGTACCTAAGCGTTGAAGGAAATAGTGATCTGTAAAATTAGAAGAGGAGTCACGTGTATATACGATGCCGCTGTGATTTTTTATGGGTTCGGATTCAATAAAGATGAGGGGATCCCAACAGTTGACTTTTGTGGTAAACCAAAGTCGTGACGTTACCTCTTGTTTGATCTCCCAAAGCAGCCCTTAGCCTACTGTTCTTTTTTATTGGAATTTCTTAGGCATGAAGCAATCAAATGTAACCCGTTTAATCAGAGTTATCGCAATGTTTGTACCTCGGTAGGTAGGCGCCTGACAACGTATTAGTGGTTTCAATTAGTAGATTGATGATGTTGATGTTTGGTGATATTCCTTTATGCCAGGGCGTGTGCACGGGCTGAACTCCATCCACATTCAGCTCATTCACTGGTGGGGCAACATGGAACTCCTTCCTCCATCTCACTGCACATTGGACCTGATCTGATATCCGACTTCATTTCGAGCGAGCACCATCTGTATCAATTCAATACTCTCAATATTAGGATGAGAATGTCACTTCTGGATCCTCCCATCTTCTCATCCCAAAACCTATCCACGAAACGTAAAAGGGAAGCCATCGAGGAACCTCTATCCTCTTTACCATCTCACCTCCCCCACGACTCTATTAACCCACTGAGCCATCCTCCATCTCTCGTTGCTCAGTTATCTACCGCCGGCCTCTCAGCTACTGATCCTGATCCTGCGGACCGGGTTCCCCATTTTCCCCACAGAGGTCTCGATCGTGGTTCAGTATCTCGAAATGTTGAGGCTGACAGTGATCCCGAGACCAGTGCCGACGAAACTGACAATAAGTCAACTAACCGCAAAAAGAATCAGAGTCAAGTTCAAGGAGGCCATTATGCCGTCCTCGTTAATGCGGTCCACCAGTTTCTTGATCGGGGTGAGATTGAAAAGGCTTCTCGAGCTTATGGTCTAGTGCTTCAGCTTCGACCTCAGGGTCGACCTGTGGATATTCGAAGAGATAACCTCTGGGCCATGGGTGCCGAGATTCTCATGTGCTATGGCCAAGATACAGAAAAAGAGCAGCAGAATGAAGAAATGGATGCAAAAACGAAGCATGGAGAGAAATCAGAAATCACAAGACGTTGGGGCCGAGCAGCCAACATGAGCAGAGTCAAAGCATACTTTGACACCATCATCCAGCAATATCCCTACGACTACAGGCGCCCAAAACGTATCTCGGCCCTGGACTTTACGCTGGCTCTGCTAAGTTGTGAAGTATACAACATCCATACCGAGCACGTTCTGACACTACAACGTGTCGCAGAGGACTCCAGTAACGACGACTACGGCTATGACATTGATGTCGATGATAGTTTTGGTAGCAACTCTTCGGGAACACGCGAGGCTAGAATCCAGGATCGCAAGGAAGAGCTTCGCCTACAAGCACTAGCATCACTAAGAGACATCGCCTCGAGGATGGACGATCTATTACAAGATTTACCATATTCTCGGAATACTCACTATCTCCGACTACGGGCAATGGTTCACCTGTACATGGCGGACCTTGTCCTACCCGTAGAACCTGCATCCGCTATAGTACTTGGAGAGGCACAAGTCGCAAGACAAATGGAGCAGCAGGGTGCCAGGTATTCATTAGAGAGGTATATTACCTATGGTGGTGTACTGGATGAGGCCATTGAAGCTATACTAAAACCCTCTGGCAAAGAAGAAGTTGATTCTAGCATTCCACTTTATTCATCGCTCCCCATTCGAGGACTCTAGGCTATCTGAGTAACGGGCACCTGTTGCTCTACAACGGGCGTAGTTGTTTTGGCCTGGGGCTTGCCTGCCCATCTTTGCAAAATCAAGGCCGTATTCGAGCTTCCCACCACCACGCACCACTCTCCTCCCGGACTCCAGGCTGCCTGACGCCCGACCACGTTGGCCGAGGAGGATTCGGTCTTGTGTGCTTTAAGGGGCTCGGTTGGATCTTCCTGGCTGTATCTAGACGCCCAGGTTTCCCAGGTCTCTGCACTATATTCACCTAATCCCTCACCCGACTTTTTCTTATCAGCATAATTCGTCGACCAAGGGTCCCTTGATGTGGCAGACCGGGATTTTGAATCCGTCTTTTGTCGTCGTGCTACCGGCCTCATCCAAGAAGGGTGAGATAAAGGCTGGCTCCTGTCTCGATCTGGGTCATTATATTTCTGTATAAACTCTTGATAGACCGTCAACCGTTCAAAGTCCCAGAAGAACACATTGCCCGCGGCATTGCAGAAGGCCAAGACGGGGTGTTGATCTGGCACAAAATGCAAGTTAAAGCGCATGAAGAATTGCGGTCCGCAGTTGGGGGTCTGGAACTTGATCAACATAGTATATTGAGCTGGACACTGCGGGGTGATGGTAGGCACAAACGCGGATCTTGTCAGGCGTCCGGCCTCGTCATAGTTTGAGGGAACGATGATCTGAGGTGCGGGAGCAATGTCTTGTGACGGAGGCGGTCCGCTTGATGAGAAGCCTTCGATTCTCCAGAGAGCGATAAAGTTATCGTGACAGGCTCTGGATAAGATGTAGTCACCATAGAAAGCAACACTGTTAATGCATCAGCTGCTACTGTCGTCTTCTTGAACTTTGGGCAACTTACCAGTCGACTATACCACTATGTACGGCCGACGTGGAGAAGTGGGGATTATGCACACGAACAGGTGTCGAAACAGCCTCAGTTGGAAGATCTGGGAGAGTCCACTTGACCATGTCAGTAAAATATTAGCAAATATGAAGTGACTCGATTACCAGATTGATAATCTGATCGTGGCCAGCGGATAAGATATAGCGCCCCGTATCGTGGATTGCCTGAATATCACAACAATTAGTTATCTCAAATATGAAAGTGAGATCTATGGTAGAGCTTCTCACCAAGCTCAAGAGATCCCAGTGATGGCCTTCGCCAGCAAGGATGGCCAGGCATGGGCTCGCTTCATGGACAGGATCAAGGCTCCAGACACGAATACTGGTATCACTCGAAGCTGAGGCAATGATTGACGGATTTACCGGCGAGGTCTCGAGATCATTTATGGCCTAGATGGGGTGAGCTGATGCCTTGGATGTAGAGCAATTTACGTACACCTCCGTGGCCAGTGAATGACTGGATGAGTGTCAGCAAGCAGGGCAGGGACGCAGAGGGCTGAATGTCGAGCTTGCCTTATAAAGTTTCCCATTCCTAATGTCGTATATCTTCACCTTGGCATCACCTCCGCCAATGCAGATATAGGGACTACCAGTAACAGGGTCCTTGGTCCATGTACAGCAGCATGCAGACGCTTCAGCCTACGGCGATAAAGTTAGCTCCTCGACAACAATGCAGAAGGGGGAGTTGGGTGGGCGGCAAACGGACATCGTCGTCTCTTATCACAGTCAATACGTCGCATGGACTGCCGTCACCCCCAGTTTGAGAAAGTCTGCATATTATAACCTGAGGACTTCAAGTCAGTACCCTTTACTAAGCCAATCGGAAGTACCGCAACTTACATGTTTTTTGCTAACAACGGCAAAGACAGGATCGCAGTCAAGGGGCTGGTATGGACAAAATTTGACATCGAAGAACTCTAACAAGGCAACAAATCAGCGAGCCGTAACCAGATCGAGAACAGAAAGCTATCCATACCGGCAACGTTGTCATTCTCGAGAAATTCGGTATCATTCTATGCACTCAAAGGGTCAGTTCAAAGAATATTCACACCAATGGGTTATGCTAGGGAAGCAACCTCGAAGTTTAATGAAACGCGTAGTTTAGGCAATTCAAACGCGATGCCGTCCGAAATGGCCATAACGACTGATTGTCCGGACGAGCTATGAACTGACAAGTGTGTCCGACCACGTACAGATGAGTAGTCGTTGTGTAGGATAACTATGTTGGAGTCGACATATGCCTGGAAACGTGCCGCCAATTGTCGCTAAGTTGGTGGGAGCAAAGTGTCAAACAGACTATTGGGGAGATGGATAAGTTAGTGCGGTTAAGGTGTGATGCTGTCCAGGCTTTGCAAATTGGTCAAAGTGTAGTGTCCGACGTTGGAAATTCAGTCGAAGAACCACATGCAAAAGAAAGAAAAAAATCACCCTGGTAGACAGTGGTCGGGTAAGAAAGCTTTGAATAAGAGACTAGACACATACAGTCCACGCCGTTGGGGTTCCTGGGCAATACCAAAGAGTTGTTTTGGCGAGCGATGTTGGTTTCGCTTAAACTGTTGGTTAAGATAAGTTGTGACAAAAACAACAGTGATGAAATGGAAGGAGCGTATTAACGTGCTAAGATTTCATTCATCACACCCAGGAAACTTACTGTACTATCTACCTACCTACTGCACCTAACCCCTACTAATAGGTACAGTACTAGTACTGTGCTACCTGACCTATCTGCATGGGCTTTAATCATGAAGTACTAAGGTACAGTACTGTAGACGTTGCCCCACGTTGAATCCATATCCATATTCAACTAGGACAATTTCACAGACTTTAGTTGCATAAACCACTTACTTACAAAGGGATTATAGTATGCCTAGGTAGGTACTGACTTAAGCATCGTGAGTCGTCAGCGGCAAGTAGAAACCATAGTCGAACTGTTCCAACACGGGACTGTATCTTTAGATACCGGATGCCTCTCATGAGAGAGTTGTTGAGGTAACTGAACGGTGCCATGACACTGTCTTCACAACTTACTTCAAGAAGTTAAAAGATACTTGAGTACAGATTGTCGCCTAGATATACCTATTGAAATAAACGCAATATATACTCCAGCCCCCCCCTCAGCAGTTAGCTCAAGCCAGACTATCACTCTTCACCATCCAGATATTCGTCCATGATGCACAACCCCTACCCTGCAGCGGTCCTCGGCAGATTATCCCCGTTGGAAACACCTGCTTCGTTACATCATCCCTCAACTGCCGGATGCATGAGTTGCAAGCAGCGGCATGTCTTGCTCAGAACCGTCTGAGAAAATCTTCAAGTAGAGTGCACAGGCAACATAGTAGTCGCAAAGTGGTGAGAGATTTATTCTGCACGTGGGTGAACTACAAGGATGGATGTGATTCAGATTTTGACCTTTTCGATCTGGCCCGGTATTGTTACATATTCTTCAGTCCTCTGGACGATACGGGGGAGCAGGTCTATTCCACTCAACACGTTACGATGTCATTGTCAAGTAAAGACCCTCCACTACTGACTAGGTCCCAAAAAGGATTGATGAGATATCTGCACTCATATACGGTAAGGAAACGACTCGCGCACGTACCAGTACTGGAGCCCTCAGAACATTCGTTCATGTTGTCCCGACCTGTGACCTGTCATGTTTCTCAAATAAATGGATTGCGTGAACTGGCTTTGCTGCAATAGAACTCCAGGTAACAGTACTCTCACCGACATGGATAAAGGTCCAATCACTTGACACGCAGAGGTTATAGAAAGGTCGAATTGAATATACACTGAAGCCCGGCCAAGTATTGACTCTGGATTACAGGAGACAGCTAGTGTCATTGTGTCCAGCCAGCCAGCCGGAGGCTGGAACGGCCGACAAAGATGGAAGATATCTCGTTGAGCGGAACCCAAGCATGGGCCTCTGCATGAAGATGCAGCTCCTTTGCTGCTATCTGGAACATGATTTGTTCAAAGCAATGCCGTTCTCCCCCAACTCTGCATGCTGGTATGTCATTGCATGATGCCTGGGCACTCCTTGTGCTGCAGTCCAGCCTTGGCTACCCTAACTGCTTGTTCAGTCGTCTTCGCTGTCGTGACCTACAACTTCTTGCACAAGCTCAGGAAGCATGGGAAGCAGGACATACAGACGACCTATCATGGCTACGTCTCCGACACCTCAATGCTTACGATGTAGAGGTACCTATTCACTTCCTGCCACAGGTGTATATCTGACGCACCCTCAACGAAGCTTGGCCCTTGAAGCAAGCTAGAGCATGGCTAAGACAAAAGTGGGATGAAGAGCAGTTAAGGAAAAAGAAAAGAAAAGAAAAGAGAAAAGAAGAGAAAGGAAAGAGTGATTATTGGGGAAAACAAAGGGCGAGCAAAGGGAAATCAAGGGCTGACGAAGACTCATTCCTTGCCCTGGTCTGGTCTGGTGTTCATGCCTGTTGCCATGAGCTTGCTTCCCGTTTCCCCTTCAACTTGTGCTATAGAGCCTGAACTGAACTCGGGTCTTCTACACCCTTGAGCCCCTCTAATGG
The DNA here is from genome assembly GCA_013623525.1 of Fusarium dimerum. Classification (NCBI taxonomy): domain Eukaryota; kingdom Fungi; phylum Ascomycota; class Sordariomycetes; order Hypocreales; family Nectriaceae; genus Fusarium; species Fusarium dimerum. Next base: position 68,449 of record JABGLY010000774.1, on the reverse strand, counting down.
GCCGTGAGCTGCATCTTTCACGTTACGCGCGGGTGCTCGTGTAGCCATATGTGATACCGTACTTGGACTGCACACCAATGTTGGTTTCAGGCTTTGCTGAAATCAACCCATGGATTTTCCGTCTGGGAGATGGATAGGAGAGAGGAGAGAAGAGAAGAGACAAAAAGGGATGAGATATCGAAGCGTAAGGTGGGGTTATATCGGAACAAGCGACAACAAGAAACAGGATAATGAGGAGAGAAGAGAAGAGACGAGAGGAAAAGGAATAATAAAAATAACACTACTCCTGAAGGAAAAAAAAAAAAAGGATAGAATTAAGAAGAAAATTAACATAAGAGAGAGGAAGGAAGAAAAAGACCTGCAAGTATCGGACACGCTAACCACCACTGGCGACAGCTGCGTCAGGGATGACGGACAGAGCGTTCCTTGGTAGGGTATCTGCGTCCTTGAACCCGGGAAATACAAATTTACGGCTGGTTCGTGACAGCAACCCCGACCTCTCATGACGATTTCTTAGTTTCGCAATGTGAGTGTTATGTTTGTTCTTTTCTCAACGACATCGTTTCTTTTTTTCTTTTCTTTTTTTAACATTCTCCCTTTCTTTGCTTTTTATTCCTACCTTCTCTTGTTTTCTTATCCTTCCCGCCTTCCTCATGTTTACGAACATTACCCACCCTCCTTGACTTTCAGCTGATGTCAAACTTCGTTCGCACACTTCACTCCTTGGCTTGTTTATTCCTTGGCCATCTTCCTCGGATTCTCGAGGCTCCGGGAAGCTGATTTGATCTCTAGGTTGCGATCACATCAACCTTGCTCGTCGTAATGTTTCTTGTCAGATGAAGGCCATCCATGATATGACCTATGAATAAACCAGACTTGCTTCACTTCTTCTTCGCCGTTATTTAAGCCTCATACCAATAGGATCTCTGCCTCTGACCTGAATTCTAGGATCAGTCGTCTCGATGTACTCACGTTTTTCACACCTGATTTCATCTTGTTTGTCCCGCCCAGCGTTGCATTTGCAGGTGGCGTCCCCCCCCTTGAGACGTGATCAACATTGAGATATCAATTTGAGACAAGCCTTGAGCAAGGCATCACACACATCAAGGGCTTGCCGTTAGTTGGCTGCCACAGGGCCTTAGCTCGTCCTATCCTCGTCAGTCCTCCACTCACCTCCACTAAACTCCCGAACTCTGCACTCTGCAGTCCGTGCTGGCTAGACAGGACTAGACTAAAAGGCACTACGTTAGATCAAACGTCTCTTCCAAGAAAGAGAGAGAGAGAAAAAAAAAAAAAAGAAGGCTTGACATGGTTTTGTCACTTGAGGCTATCACCCGTTCACAAAGCCAGCAAAAGCAACTTTCTGGCACATTACCTACCCCCCCTTCTCTCATTTGCTTACTACTCGATCTTTTGGTGGCTATCTGCTCTCGGCGCCATCTAGCCCAGCTCCTGCAGAACACACAGTACTCGGTACCTTACCTTGGCTTCACAGGTGATGGTCCTTGGCTGTCACAAGACAGTTCCCCTGTTCGCACAGACTCGCAGGGGAAAGCTCAAGGCTATTCCTTGTCAGACACATCCCCAGGGTTCCATCCCGCGCCGATCCACCTCGCCTACACCTACATGGAATACGTAGTCGATGGCTTTCATCTGAAACTTATCATACTGTGACTGCATCCACGACGACAAAGACTCATCAGGACTGTACTTTCAGACTCGCACTACACCACCCCTACTCTGCGCAAGGTAGTACTGTATTGTACGTATGTGCATCGAGTACATCGTTGTTGTTGCGAATGTAGTGGTTGTCTGGCTGGACGGTAGGGAAGCAGGGCTACCCACTTACATCCCTGGTACCCGTACACACCCACCTTGCCTTACCTACACCTAGTTACGTCGTCCTTCCTCGTCTCTATTTAACCCGGCTCTCGTCTTCTTCGACCTCGTCCGGGTGTTTGGTTACCAAGCTCGGTGACCCTTCATTTGGCGCAACAGTATTAGCTGTGAGCGTCACTTCAACTACCCATCGCCCAGGCCTTTCAAACCCGTCTATTAGGTCGTGGTGGCTATCCATCCAATCCTCATTCCTCATGGAGCAAACTTTCATGACAATCCATAGTGAGTTCTCCCTCGGTCTCGACCTATAAATCATCCAGCCTCATTGGGCATGGTGATGGACCAGTTTTGTCTAACACAACTCGATGTTTAAAAGACCTGACTCCGGATGCCAATATTCTCTTTGCTTCCGATTCAATTGTCGATATCCTCGGCTACGCCCCGCATGAGGTTCTTGGCAGATCAAGCTTTGACTATTTCCATCCCGATGAAGTACCCTTTGCACGATCTGTCCATGAACGGGGCGTCCTTCTTGACAAGGCCGCCGTGCTTAAATACGCACGCATTATATCCCGTGATGGTCGTTGGGTAAGCTGCGAGTGCTGCTTCACCATCGTCCATGATGTCCTTGTCGCATGTACCAGTATCTATCGACGCGGCGAAAAAAGCAGCCGTAAGTATTGATTTTCTAGATACACTCTACAGTCGATATCTTGACCTACCTGGGACTATCTCCCAGCTGCCGAGTAAATTTGATCTTGCGACTGACTCACGATCTAGGACGCGCTTTGGAGGCGCCACGAGTCCGTCGACTGTTCACTTGCTCTCCGAGAGACCCACGTTACCACATGCTGGAACACCTCTCGCCAAAATTCAGGACTCCTGCCGCAGTACGTGAGCCTAGGGCGGCACTCATCGTGAACAGATTCACCCGTACGCTGACTGTCATGTTCGCAACCGAAGCTATCAGTGACATTCTGGGTGTATCTGCAGAGTACGTCAAGAACAAGAGCTTCTACGAATGCATCCAGGAGAGGTCCCTGGATGATGCTTTCAAATGCCTTGAGAGTGCCAAGGCTAATGATTCTATTGCCTACCTGCGCTTCTGGTCACGAGATCCTCGTCGGCCAGAAGATTTTGCGGATGACGAAAGCGATGGTGATGGCGAAGATAATGATGCTGAGGGACAAGACGACACTATCGCAGATGGCCACCAGAATCAGAATGAGGACGGAGCTCCACACAACGAGGATGTGCACCCAGCTGAGATGCCACATGCACCACCCAGCCGACGATCGACTGACTCCGAGGAAGGTGGTGTCAAGCTGGATGGACACATGGACATCGATGAAGCCCAGCAGCAGGGCCCTTCAATCAAGGTTGAGTCGGATGTCGACATGCAGGACGGTGTGCGCTCAAACGACGAGTCTTCTTCAGATTCACAAAGAACAAACTCTGCAGCCATGGTGCCCGGCAGTCATGCTGCGGCGTACCAGACACCTCTGACCCCCCAGTCCCAGAGATCAGCGAATGGAACAGGTCCTGGCTCCGAGAGATCGCCCAGTCGTTCCGGACGACGCCGCCTTGCTCCCTCAGTAGAGCTGGAAGCCGTCGTATCGTGTACGTCTGACGGCCTGGTGGTGATTCTCCGCCGCGCGAGACCTCAATTCCCAGGTGCGCACCCACCGGTCCCGGCCAGCACGGACAATGGTGTCTTTGCTGCTCCATGGGGCCAGCAACCCATATACCCTCATGCTGCACCTGTGGACCTGCACAGTCACAGGACTCCCTCCATGGGCCAGCATGTGCCGTCAGGTGAAGGCTTCACAGCTGCCACTGGGCCGCCTGATGATTATCTGATGAAGTCAATCCGAGATGTCGCCGTCTTTGCCTGGGCATTGTGTGGTATCAATGGTAACCTCGCAGCTTACAGTCAGGGACAACCAGAGGGAGAGGCGCAGCCTCCGGATGGCTTACCAGTCTGGGATCCCAATGGAGCTCAAACCTCGTACCTGGGGCCTGAGAATCAGGCCGCTCACCGATGGGCCGCCATGCGTGAAGAGCAATATCGCAACCCTAACATGTACCCAGGGCTATATCTTGGGAATCAGGGACACGGCATTTTTAACCAAGGCCAAGAGAACCCCTGGACTCTTCAGCCATCCAACTTCCACAACTATCGGAACTATGCATCTTTTGCTCAGAATCAATACCAGACTGGACAGTTTCAGCATCAACATATTGCCCCTCATCAGCAAACGCAATTCTTTGCTAGTCAAGACCACACAGACCAGAACCATGGGCATAACGGGCGCAATGCATATGATAGTAGTAGTCACGGTAACAGCGATCGTCGTAACGAGCAAGGAGAACCACGGGATAGCATATATCGGTGGAATTAACGACACATGATGTCGCCATACGAAGTTGTCGAGGGTGAGCCTGGATAACTGACGAATTAAGGGGAAGGGAATTGAGGCAGAAGGTATGTAGGTAAGTTTAGGTGGGCCGGCAAGTATGATTGTTTGCCAAAGAAGGGAAAAAAAAAGGACGAATTGATAAAGTAGTGTCATGAATGATTTTTATGCTATGTATGCTTTCTATGGAGTTGACTCAGTATCTGCTTAATATTGTCTTAACATTTCGGAGTGATTATGCTCAAGGACCAGTACCTCATTGTGACATGAATGGACAAATAGCGCTGGAATTGCTGTTGTTCCCCACCAAACAGTCTGTCCATCCGCTCTCTTTGGGCGTCTGCGCGCGTGCCATTGGCCACAACCAGTCAGAAGCTTGGGCCACACATTATCCAGGGGTTTTTGCTTCTCGTACAGTAGAGGCAACCGTGGAAGTTTCACAGCTGCAGCCAATCTACAATACGACACATACGGATACGTCAGCTTCAACATCCAAAGGATTTCCACTTCTTTCTTGTCAACTTAGCTGCTAACATATCCAAGAAAGCACCAACGCCAACGCAGAGCTACGGTCCCTCCTTGCCCGACACCTCTTTCAGATAACATCCTCAGCGTAGCTCCGTCGCTTGTTCTTGCTGCTTCGCACACTCCCTTCATTAAATATCACAGCAATGGCCGCTTCCAACGCCCGAGGCCACTACGCCAACCCGCCCTTGGATGACGATGATGATCTAATTGATCCTGATGATGGTACTTATACCCATGAGACGAGGACAACTTGCCTACTTGTGGATGGCGTCAAGTTTGGTGACTGCGCATGTTTAACTGACTCCCTTCGTAGCTGACCTCAACGATTTCGATGACCCCCTTGGCAATCCATCCCGTCAACCTCTCAGTGGAAACATCGGCTCCAGCTCATCGTCGCAGCCCCTCAACGAAGGCTACCTCACATCTAGAATCCCCGGCGAAGATCGAAGAGCGCCGCAGAACACCATTGATGAGACCGTATGGGATACCCTCCGTCGCGACTTGGTCGCTGTCTGGGCTAAGCTGAGAGAGGTCCTCTACCCTCGCTATCTCCTCGGCGGTACCATGTTTGATAACGAGGGCGGCATCCGAGGCGCGTATTCTAGCATCCGAGGTGCTGGCATCTCGGGTACTCGAGAGGAACTTACTGGCTTGGCGACACGAATGATGGACGCCGAGGCCCTGTTGCAGAGCAACATGACTCCTGGTCTACGTGACTGGGATCTCTGGGGACCTCTCATCTTCTGCTTGCTTCTGAGTCTCTTGCTCAGCTTTACTGCCAGATCTGACCAGAAAGATGCTGTCTTTAGCGGTGTCTTCGCCATGATCTGGTTAGGTGAGGCTGTCGTGACCCTCCAGATCAAGTTGCTAGGTGGCAACATGTATGTGACGATATGCCGTGCATTATCCCCTACACTCTTCTCAGATTGACTAACCCGTCTTCGCAGCTCCTTTGCTCAAAGCGTCTGCATCATTGGATACACGCTGTTCCCACTCGTCATCGCTGCCCTGTTGTCCGCCGTTGGTCTTCACTGGATTGCCCGTATACCCGTTTACATAATCTTGATCGCTTGGTCTCTCGCCGCCGGTGTCAGCATCCTTGGTGGCAGCGGGGTCGTCAAGAACAGAGTCGCCATCGCTGTTTACCCATTGCTAGTATTTTATCTTGGACTGGGATGCCTGTGCTTTATCAGCTAGATTGACAGGTCATGGTTCGATGAACTGCGCAACTCCAGGCATACGATTAGTGTAAAGTAGACCGAGAGAGCAATGGAAAAATACGCCTGGGACCTGCCAACCCAGCAGTGTCCAACAGAGACGGAGTATTTGTCTGGTGGGAGAAGGAGGAATACGATCAGAGTGGCGTCTCATACAACGCAAGGTCGTTAAGGATATATTTGATATGATTTGGGCCGGAGAAGCTTATTGGGATCCTCTGTTTTTTTTTTCTCTTAATCTTCATCACTTGAACTAGGGTACTACTCGCTCGTCAGTACTAGAGGTTTACAATCATGTGCTATTGCAACTATGATGCTCTTCAGGGCCATCATGAAGCTCGATGTGATAATTCGAGCCACAATTTTATACTACTTGAAGTTTGCGCCTCTTGCGATCGAGGGACTTCGGAGAAAAAGCTTGGAGGCGCTAGAATCCCTGCACCAGTGGGACAAAAAAAGGTCGGTTCCTGGTGTGTTTAGATCGTTATGCGAATCATGCCAACGTGATCGAGATAGAACCCATGACAAGGTGGAAAGCTGGCTCTTATACGTGATATGAAAAGTGCCAGCAGGGAACTTGCGTTGGATGTCATAGACGCAACATGGGTTTTTTCTTCTTTTCTTTCTTTTCTTTTTTTTTTTTCTTCCTCCTGTAACACATTGACTCTATTTGCCTTTCTATTAATACTGTCCTTAAACATGAGCTGGTGTATCCAAACCAAACCTAGCTTGCTACTGATTGACATAATCCTGCGAGAAAGATCTTATCGGCCACACAACGTGATCCTTCCACTCATCTTCAAGTCGCGGGCGGTGAACCTTCAGCATTGACACATGACCCCTCTACCAGCTCACTGACAACAAGGGAAAAAAAGGCGCTAACCTGCAGCAAGTCTCTGCACTGTGGGCGGCTCCAGTTACATTATACCCTCTACCAGTCGGTTAGGTACTGTACCCTTCATCAGGTCCTGGTTGGGTTCTGTAGGCTCTGAATTTGACCATTCCCTGCAACTCTGGATTGAAGGCGGGCAATGATTGGATGAGAACCCATGTACCGCTCATAAACCATCAACCGCCGGGCCTGGTTTCGTTTTATTCCTATCAACGTAACTTGAACCACAACCAGGACTCGATGAGATAACTCAATCTTGTGTGTATTTACCCAATCTCGACATTGGAAGATTGGCCCGTCATTCAGACTGGAACTTGCGCGACATCTTAAGTCAACCACTCATCACCTAAGATTTTTATTCTTTTTCTTTCAACCACAAACGCCATCAAACTTGCCAATCCTCGAGCTATAATTGTCATACCCTTCCCTTACTCTCGAACCAGAGCCTTGTCCCGCCCACACCTATTCGCTGGTCACCTTTTCCCCGCGAGCATCCGTCGCAGGTCGCAGTCAGCTCGTCATGGCCGACGACACTCCCGATGCCAGCCCCAAGAACGAGCCTCAGAATGTCGAAGGCAAGGAGGACGCCGAAACTCGTGCCGCCCGTCATGAGCTAAAGCAATCAACTATTTCCGATAGCCGTCCCGCGACGGCAGAGGGCTCTGGCACTGTGACCCCCGCCGTCGCCAACAAGCCCGACGAGCGCGATAATGAACTCAAGGACCGAGTGGCCTCGCCCAAAAAGAAGCGCGCGCACGACCAGCTGGAAGGTGGTATCGAGGTTGAGGAAAACGACACCAACAGTGTTGCATCGACAGATTCGGCCAAGGATCGTGCATCGCGATTAGAGCCTGAGAAGAAGCGACACCGAGATGGGGAAAACAGCGATGCAGAGGCGGTATGTTTGGTCCATCAAGGCATCCGGCAGAAACTAAGAAACTATTTCGAGTAGTTTGACTGACAGCATAATAGCCTTTAGCGATCGCAGCTTCCAGCCAGGATGACAACAAGGCCACTGAGGCTGGTAAATCACCAACTAAGAAATCGCAAACCGAGACATCCTCGAGCGCATTTGCCGCCTCTGGTTTTGGAAAACTCTCTTCTTCATCTTCGCCTTTTGCATCCTTCGGCGGCGCCTCTTCTCAGGGCAGTGTGTTCGCTTCGGCGACTGCCGGCAAACCCACCCTTACTTCCTTTGCTTCCCCAGCTGCCCCATCGACCAGCCAGCCAGCTAGTGCGCCCAAGTTAACGTTCGGAAGCGCGACGGGTGCTTCACCCTTTGCAGGCTTGTCTTCCAATGCTAATGGTTTCGGAAGCGCACTGGGTGGGAGCTCCTTTGGCTCTGCACTATCAAGCGGCAAGGGTTTATCGAGCTTTGCCGCATCTGGAGCGGAGTCATTCAAGAGCGAGAAACCAGCGAAGCCCTTTGGTGCCCCGGAGAGTGATAGCGAAGGTGATGACGAGGGTGACGATGAGGGCGACGAGAACAACAAGGCTGACGAAGCGGAGCGGGCCCTATCTCCGGAGAAGGAATCCGACGAAAAGAAGAAACTCAAACTGCAGAAGGGTAAGCGGCCAATCAATTTCCCCCTCTACGTCCGAGTTTGGTCATGCTCTCCAAGCATCAAGTTCCCGAACGTTTGTTCGCTAACGATAATTTCGCAGTCGAGGTCAACGATGGCGAAGCAGGCGAGGCAACGATTCTATCCGTGAGAGCCAAGATGTTCTATCACGACAAAGAGGCCGGCTGGAAAGAACGAGGCGCAGGCATGTTAAAAATTAACGTGCCTCAGCTCTGTGTAGAGTACGACGACAATGGTGTTGTTATTCCTGGGTCATTTGATGCCTCTGCTCTAGAAATGGAAGACCCTGAGGCTGGAAGCTCACAAGGTCGCAAGGTTCCCCGCCTGATTATGCGGCAGGACCAAACTCATCGTGTTATTCTGAATACGGCAATTGTGCCAGCGATGAAGTTCCAGGAGAAGGCATCATTAAAATCCGTAGGAATCCTTTTCACTGCCTTTGAGGGCCCGGAGGCGAAGCCAGTGAGCATCACAATGCGGGTAAGTCATACGATCCACATAATATTGGTCTGGCGGTACTGATGATCCTTTCTAGATGACTGCAGCAAACGCTAAGAGCTTCATGAATGAGCTTGGAATCGTCCAGAAAGAGCTCCAGGAAAGCTAGACACTGTCGAAGAAATCGAACTCAGGAGAAACCCCAAAGTGCTCTTTGGCTCACAATCATTTGTCATCCCCAGAGTGATTGGTGCTGAGTAAGGTTGAGCCATAGATTGAAGTTCAAAATCAGAAGTTTGTCATGTGCTTAGGTAGGGAGACGAGATGGATCCTGTGATACAAGCCACTCATCGCTTGGGGTAGGCGTTACTACAGACAAGGGCTTATGCTATCGGCAACACTCAGAACCATGGATAGAAAGCTATGTACGCATCGATGATTTTCGACAGCGTGGGAGGGTTTTTGAAGAGATGGAATTCTGTACGAGAGAAGTCACATTTGCCTTCAAGTACAGATCTTTCACAGCCTGTAGCTGGCAATGTATGGAGAATAATGCATTGCAGACCATCGGACCTTGGGTGCTGGGTACATATATATACTACTTGTAGCCTCCACAGAACATGCATGTGCTTTTTTGGAAGAGCTAGACTACCTAAAGGAGACGTTTATATTACTTGTATGGAACTGATGAACCAAAATTTGCCTTGTCTACCATCGCCCTAGAGGGGGGAACCTCTTATAAAAGTCATACTGTAGCTATGACAGCTATTCATGACCAGTTTATCCTACTACCTGACGTAAGACCCTAAACAACCGCGCAACACCCTCATAATATAACTAAATCTTCTTTTCTTCTCAATCTATTTATCTTATTATATAGCATATGTCTTAAACTTTCTTCTAAACTAAGTAATTTTTTATAAGATAAGATATTAAAGCTAGTTTCATGGTATTGCGTGGTCAAGGGGGTTGCGCGGTTGTCTACCTAGAGACTTACGTTACCTACCTACTTAGGCGCCTAGGTAGGTATTCGTGCACGATGCTACACGTGATTTGGCGTCAGTTCCGTGATCCGCTGTCATGACGTCGCCACCTTCACAGTTTTCGAGCATTCCGCATACGAGTTTATATGCCTGAACGAATTTTCTATCACCATGATCTTGTAGTTTTCACCTTTTAAATCGAAATTCTTTATCTGCATCATGCTGTAGCCGCACCGCTTGCCATGTCTGACATTCGCAGCTCTGGTTTGCCCAAAGACAAAGAGCTATCCACACTACCAGCTCAAGTCAAACGCAAACGTGGCTCAAGCCAAGACACCTCAATTACTGGCTTAAATGCTGGAATATCGGGCGAGACGAAATCCAAGAGACGACCCAGGACAGACAAGACTAAGCCAGAACTTAAAAGAGATGCCAGCAGCTTCGTCCAATGCCTCATCGACTGGCCCCCAGCTTTCAAGCAACTGGAACAGACTCATCGTGCTCTGAATCTAGTATCCACTTTCTGCACTACCAGGAAACACCTTGCGACAACTTTTGATAACATCAAGTCGGCTGTAGAGGGCCATACTAGAAGAGAACTCACGATTGAGGATGTAGCATCCATGGTTGCCCTTCGACCAGAGGGCATCAGCTTTGCATACGTCGATGAGACCATGCTGCAGCTTGATGTAAAAGGTTCCGAAAGGGATGAAATATTCCGTAACAGCAAGACGTCAAAATCCCAAGTTCCCGCACATGATGTATCAGTAGGCGGTTATACAGGAATGCATGGACTCGACAACCCGGAACTGGAACCGACGGGCAAGGAAGTATTGTACTTTGAGTTTATTGACGGTGACCTCAAGCGACAGGTACCAAGCAAGGCTACCGGCGAGCCGACAAAGCCTGATAGGAAGCTACGTAATGAACAGTTGAGGATGCCGGTGTTTAGTCAAGCGCAGATGACCAAGCTGATTGAGAAACGAAACCAAAAGTTCGCCAATGCTATCAATGTGTTTCTCAATCGGTGTGTCGAAGACAGGTTAGATCCGGAAATTGCTCTCAAGGAGCAAACGAAAATATATATACCAGTTCCATCGGTCACGGAAGACGATGCTGCGGACAAGACAGCAGCTGCTATACCAGAGAGTATCCCCAAGGAGCGCAAATCAATACCGGAAATTATCAAGGAGATCAGAGAAAGTTCATGGTATACTGGGCAAATTGTCCCAGATGGACATCGAGTCTTTGAATCTCAAGAACCAGTATATGGAGATTTGAATTTTCTTCTAAGTCAAGACCTGGTAAATGCACTATACAATGCCAAGGGCATCACTCAGTTCTATGCCCACCAAGCAGAGGCTTTGAACAGTCTTTTCGAAGGTCAACACGTCGTCGTTTCCACTTCTACGAGCTCGGGCAAGAGTCTCATCTACCAGCTTCCCATTCTACACGCTCTTGAGGAGGACTATAACTCCAGAGCCATGTACATTTTCCCAACTAAAGCATTGGCACAGGATCAGAAGCGAAGTTTGAAAGAAATGATGAGTTACATGCCAGACCTTGCCGAGACAATGGTCGAGACTTTTGATGGTGATACACCAATGAGTGAGCGCAATGCTGTTCGGGAACAGGCTCGCATCATCTTCACGAACCCAGATATGCTACACCTGACCATTCTCCCACAGGAAGAGCGCTGGAGGACGTTTCTCAAGTATCTCAAATATGTAGTCGGTGAGTTATGCATCACATCATGACGCGCCTAGCTGACAAATTGCGTTAGTGGACGAGTTACACTGCTATAATGGTCAAATGGGATCCCATGTCTCGTTCATCATGCGGAGGCTACGGCGAATATGTGCTGCGGTGGGCAATCGGCGTGTCAAGTTCATCTCATGCTCTGCCACTGTGGCCAATCCGAAGGAACACTTCAAAACAATATTCGGCGTTGACAAGGTGCGATTGATTGACTTTGACGGGTCACCGTCCGGACGGAAGGAATTCCTATGCTGGAATACACCGTACAAGGACCCTGGAGACCCGGCGTCTGGTCGTGGCAACGCGAAGCTGGAGTGTGCCCGGTTATTCTGTGCGTTGATGCTTCGAGGGGTAAGGATCATCGCCTTTTGCAGAGTTCGAGCGCAGTGTGAAGTGCTCGTCAGTGCCATCAGGCATGAACTCGAAACGCTTGGTCGACCAGAATGTGCCAATCTGGTGATGGGTTATCGTGGTGGCTACACGGTTCAGGATAGACGCCAGGTTGAGTCAGATATGTTTGAGGGAAAGTTACTGGGAATTGTGGCGACAAGTGCTTTGGAACTTGGCATTGACATCGGCACCCTTGACTGTGTCATGTCTTGGGGGTTTCCTTACACGATCGCCAATCTACGACAGCAGAGCGGCCGCGCCGGCCGACGCAATAAGGACTCATTGTCCATTTTGGTTGGAGACTCTTTCCCGACTGATCAACACTACATGCAGAACCCCAACGAACTCTTCACGAAACCCAACTGCGAGCTTCAGGTTGACCTGGAGAATATGTTAGTGCGTGAGGGCCATGTCCAGTGCGCAGCGTACGAAATGCCCATTCGACCAGCGCACGACTCGCAGTACTTTGGTGTGGACCTACCCAAGATCTGTAGAGAACGTCTGTTGAGGGATGAGATGGGATTCTATCATTGTCATGATCGCTTCCGGCCTGTACCCGCCAAATATGTCGCGATCCGTGATACGGAAGACGAGCATTATGCGATTGTGGACATTACTCACGGACGGAATGTGGTATTGGAGGAGCTGGAGGCCTCGAGGGCGACTTACACACTTTATGACGGTGCTATTTTCTTGCATCAGGGCAATCCTTACTTGGTGCGAGACTTTTCACCGGACAAACGCATGGCCAAAGTGGAAAGAGTCAAAGTGGAATGGACGACGGTACAACGTGACTTTACTGATATTGATCCAACCGAAACAGAAGCAATCAGAACGATTTCTGGATCACGGTCACACGCGTACTACGGAACTATCAAGATCCAGCAGAACGTGTTTGGGTTTTTCAAGGTGGACAGGAAGAACAGAGTGCTGGACGCAGTACAGGTTGACAACCCACCCGTGATACGATTTAGCAAGGGCATGTGGCTGGACGTGCCCAAGAAGGCGATCGACATTCTGCAGTCGCGGAGGCTTCATGTGGCAGCCGGGATTCACGCAGCGGAGCATGCTATCATGAGTCTTCTACCGACGTTTGTTATCAGCATGCCGGGCGACGTACGCACCGAGTGCAAGAATGCAAAGAAGGAGTTTGCGCAGCAGGAGACGCAGAGGAAAAGGCCCGCGCGCTTGACATTTTACGATACGAAGGGTGGTGCAGGAGGGTCGGGGATCAGCACGAAGGCTTTTGACCACGTTGACCAGCTACTGAGGGATGCACTGCAAAGAGTGGAACGATGTCACTGCCAGCGCGGCTGCGTGGAATGCGTGGCATCAGAGCTATGCAGGCAGGGTAACGAGGTGATGAGTAAGGCTGGAGGTCTGGTAGTGCTCAGGACGTTGCTGGATATTGAGGTCGACGTGGAGGAGCTGCCGATGGGTCCAGAATTGAATATCCCAGAAGGAGTTGAGACGGTGGTGGTAGCGCAGGCAGTGCCGTATCGGTCTAGACCATCGGCCTTTGGGGACCAAGATAGACGATCGACGCCACAAGAGAAGGAACAAGATGACTCTGGTGGTGGCTTCGAGCAGTGAGTTGCAGATTCACTATGAGCAAAGCTGGGTCAGAGATGTTGGGAGACGGAACACGGCACGCTTTGTCAGGGGGGGTGGCAGACCATGGATGGTACAGTTGAGACAACTATAATTACCCCTGGCCTTTGAGCTGGACAAGGTTAAAGTGAAATACAAGCTTTTTTTTCTTCTGTGAGCCTCCGTTGCTAGTCTTGGAGGTCGTTCAAGTTTGGTAGACCATATGACTGACTACGTAGGTAATTTGCCTGGGTAGGAAGCATTTATTGGACACAATCTGAAACTACCTAATCATGGGACGCTACCTATTACTTGGTGGGTGGGTAGTGCAACGGCTGGAATATTGTTTGTACACGTCGAAAACATCGAGATGCTATCGTAGGAGCAGCAAGAACGATGATGGATTGGAAGAATATAAAATGTCGACGGTGGGCGAGAATGATGTCTTCTCGCATAGGATAAGAAACAGTGTCCCTCATCATTTCCATTTTCGTTGGTAAATCGCAGTGACGTAGCTTTGGCGGTAGTGACGATCTGGTTTGGGGGAGAGTGATTTTTGCAGGGGGACAAGGTGAAAGCCAAGGAAAATCGAAGCTTTATAGTATGATGCACCAAAGGAACGAACCAACGGCCTGGTCCGCTAAAGCCTCTCCCTCCCCGCCTTTGCAGAAACTTGGCACGGGGAGCCAGACCTTTTTTTTCTGGTTGGCAAATAATAGTGGAATGTTTTACTCCCCTCTCCCCTGGGAGGTATGTCACCGAGCCGGGGGCAGGGCCGTCGATTTGACACTAGGTAGTGAAGGGCACCTACCTACTTATTGTACAGTACGTAGTACTCTTGACGATGGTGTGTTAGAGGGAAGGAGAGGAAGGTGTGCATCAATTTCAGGTATTCCCTATCCCATCTCATGATTACCTACCTAGGTAGGTACCAATTCTCAACTTGACACAAGCCAGCAGTCAGAGATCGTTTAGAGGAGGATAGAGTACGATAAGAAGGGAGGGAAAGGGCCCTTGTTTCGCCAAACCCCTTTCCCTCTCTCCTCCTTCTTCGTATTTTTTTTTCACCACGATATATATATATATAAAGTCTACATCGGCCGTGCTTGCCAACCCATCTTCAAACACAAGCCTCATCGCTCATAATCACTTACACCTCCCTCACTTTATTGTTATGATTCACTACCTATCTACCTACCTCTGGAACGTGACGCTATCTTTGTCCTCTGCTTCGATTCCAAAGCCTGACCAACCTGAATTCTGGATCTTCTCAACTTTGAATATCAACTAGTACTCAACAACACCACAGCCGTCAGACTCAAACAACAACCTCTGCTTCCGTGCCTCCGTATTTGTCTCTCGGCTCTACCAAGCTCTTTCTCTATAAGCTGCTTGATCACAATAGTCGACTGATCGAAAACACCCCTTACCATGCCTCGCAATATATACCCGCCGCCACCGTCTCGGCACCGCTCCTCTCAGGCTTCCTCACGACGAATCTCCCCAAGCCGTTTACCAGAAAATGGTTTCGAAGGGAGGACTCTACCCGTACCAAGCACGCACTCTCCACACAGCAGAAGTAGGGCCTCGGGAAAGCCAAGGTCAACATGGGTTCGATCAGCAGGAGAAAGCGGTAGAAAGGGCTTCCATCCGCTTCGCTTCATGCGCATTTCCCTCAAATCAACAAGCCGAGCGAGTTTACTATGTAACTTGTTTTGGCCAGTGGTACCTGCTGCTATTGCCGTTCGGTGTATGTACACCCAAAACAACAGCTTGATTCAGTACAAAGCCATGCTAATTCACGCGTAGACGCATTGCCCGAACAGCATACTCTCATCTTCATCCTTGCCTATATTGCTATGATTCCTTGTGCTAACCTGGTCGGCTTTGCTGGCCAGGAGCTCGCTCGGAAGTTCCCACACGTATATGGTGTACTAACTGAGATCTCGTAAGATATTGCCTATTCCACCCTATTACTTTGTGCCCCTTAACAGATGACTGAACCTTGGACATTCTAGCTGTGGTTCCATTGTCGAGATTATCCTGTTCATTGTACTTCTGTCAAAAGACCAGTACTATGTTATCAAAGCCGCCATACTCGGCTCTATCCTTGCTACTATGGTGCTTTGCCTCGGCTTTTGCTTCTTGATAGGCGGTCTGAAAACAGTCGAACAGACCTTTAGTTCAGCGATAAGTGAAGCCGGAAGTGGCCTGCTCCTTACGGCGTATGTCTTGTTGCCTGTAAGCATAGTTCTTATCGTTCCCAACTAATGAATTTGATAGCGGTGTTGCCCTTGCAGTTCCCACGGTCTTTGAGCACGGGATCGGCACTGAATCGTCACCTCTTACAACCGAAGAGCTCGACTTCAAGACGCTTCAAATCTCGCGGATAATCTCCATTCTCCTCATGGTCGCCTACTTTGTCTATGTGTACTTCCAAGCGCATACACATCATGGCATCTATGATGCTGTTTTTGAGCATGACGAGCAGCGAGACCGCGACAAGCAAAAGGACGAAGCCAAAGCCAAATACACTCTGACAGAGTGTGTTATTGCTCTGGTCATCAGTATTGCCCTCGTCTCCATTATCGCCATCATTCTAGTCATGCAGATTGAGTATGTGATTGAGAACAATCACGTCTCAGACGCATTCATGGGCCTCATCTTGGTGCCCCTTGTTGAAAAGTTTGCTGAGCATCTCACAGCCATCGATGAAGCCTGGGATAATCAAATGAACTTTGCCATGTCTGCAGTTCTAGGCGCCACTCTTCAAACAGCCCTCTTCAACGCGCCCCTTACTGTCATCGTCAGCTGGGGTCTTGGTAAAGGCCTTGACCTCAACTTCGATATCTTCAACCTTGTCCTACTCATTCTCGCCATTCTTACTGTTGGCCGGTTCCTGCAGGACCAAAAGAGCAATTACCTCGAAGGCTTCCTGCTCATTATCCTATACATAGCCATTGCGGTTGCTGCTTTCTACTACCCGGATCCCGTCCACCATGGAGGACATTGATTTTGCGATCCCTTCCTCTCACCTGCAACATAAAGATGGCAAAAAACAACGAATTTCTCGATGGAAGCAGAGCACGTTATATCTGGTATGGGGAAAGATGGTCCGTCGAGTTTCGAAACTCTACCAAATCATGTTTCGTTCGAACAACTCAATGGGTGAAAATACCAGTCTAGTTTCTTGCTTGCTGGAGTCAGTCAGTCACACTGTTACGTCACAAGTTGTAGACATTTGGTAGTTTGTGTAAAACCCGGGGGTTCTTATAAGAATAAAAACTTCGATTTCCTCGGAAGTGCTGTTATGATTGCCTCCGTTACCCGTATCATTAGTCGTTATATAAATGTACACATGCAATATGCCGCTTTTAGAAGAAAATGAGGCTATCCTCGTTCCAGCCCATCTCCAAAAAGATCTCGCGAGCGCTCTTCTCCATTGCCGGAGGCCCGCAGACTAGAACTAAATCCTCGCCCCCATCGCCCGTCATTGGTTTACCAACCTCCGTCTCGTATAATGTTCGGGTTAGCCTGCCCTTGATACCTTGCCAACTTGGAGGTGGTTTGGAGAGAGCATGGATGATACGACAACGATCCGCGTTCGCTCTAGCCCATTCATCCAGCTCGGCTTTGCAGAGAATGTCTTCCTCAGTGCGGTTGCCATCCAATACGACACACGGCGTCGTGTCAGACGGGTCACTTAGCACAGCACGAAGGACTTGCCGGATTGGAGTGATTCCGGAGCCACCACAGATCATGATGAACCGCCGGACGCGACGTTCCTTACCACCGATCCTGCAGAGGCCGCGGCCCAGGTACTCGAATTTTCCGACGGGGCCCTTGAATTCGACAAAGTGTCCTAGTGGAAGGGCGTCGAGGGAAGTAGTCATGAGGCCACCCTTACTCTCTGCCGTTGCCCGGTAGATCTTGATAAGAATATCGAGCTTGCCGCATTCTGACCCATCTGAGTAAGGGGTATATGCTCGGATGATCGCTTCGCGCGTGACTGGGTCACGAAGACGCATCATGAGATGCTGTCCCGTTGGCAGCCCGATTTGTTGCTTGGGATGGTTGAGCTTGAATGTAAAGATCTTGGAGTCCGACGAAATGTCTACTTTGGCATCAAGGATAGCCTTGCTCCAAACCTTGGACTGTAGGAATACAGCGCGATTAGGGTCGGATTCCGCACTATCCTCCCCGCTTAATGCTGCACGAGCATCGTCATCCAATGTCCCGATATGGTAGTCAGGCAACATTGCTTTGGCATTTTCACTGTCTGTAATGGAAAGGTTAGGTTAGAACGGTTGTTATGGCCGGGCGAACAATCTTGCAACTTACGAATTGTCAGGAACTCTTCAGACACATCCTGACCAGCGGCACCGAAGATGGATGCCGCACCACCTGGGTGGCCCTCCAGATAAGGGGTGCCATCATACACCTCACTATTGACTACGAACCAAGGCTCGTCTTCGCCAGAGTGTTGCTTGAGCTCTGCAGCTGTGATCTTTCGGTTGACTTTGGGGTTAACCATGCAAACCTCCTTTTGAGGCTCTTGCTCGACAGCATTGGCACATTCGTTGGATGTCTTTTCTCCCCAAAAACCATTGGCAAGGTTGCCTCCCTCCTTTTTCACTCGTTCCATCCATCCACCAGGCATCAACGCTGGTTGCGTAGGGTGCTCGAACCGTAACGAATGGACCTCTTTGTGAATCACCACACGAAACCAGGGGTTATTCATCATACCCAGAACACTCCAATACATATCACGAGGTTGAACCATCATGGACTCATCCATGACTCGAATCATGATATCGTCGGCGTCTCGAAGATCGTCCATCGGGATATCAATCTCCCAGAAACACCAGCAGAAGCAGGCTTCGCGCCACACGGTGTCGACTTTACCGCCGTACAAGGTATCACCCTCCCGAGCGAGCTTATAGTCGTCCTCCGGGTATGACATTGTGGCCAGTCTCCAAGATCTTCCCTTGTCTAGAGTGATTTCGGCCCTGGTAATACGCTTTCCGCCACCACCATAGGCGTAACCTCGTACCTTGTATGTTGAGGGAGCATCAAGTAGGGGTATTGACTCATCATGCCCCGGATAACAGATGGCACTATTGGCGTTGAGGTCGTAGATGGCATTGGCCTCATCCCGCCAGACTTCCGGCATGTCGGCGCTAGCCTCCGGTGTGATCATGGTAGGCAGAACTCGGTTGTCAAAGATGTGATACCAATTGCTGCTTGGCTCAGCCGTGACAATGATCTTCTTGAGCCATTTGACACTCCTTCCACCAATCTGGCCTGGTATGACTATGCGGACAGGCTTACCATGGTCAGGATGTAGTATGTTTCCGTTCATCTTGTGTGCAACCAAGACACCTCGGTTAGGGTCCATGCACCAGTTGAGCTTTATAGAAGTGCCGTAGAAGCCGTTGGGTAACTTGTCAGCGCCTTCAAAGCAGACATATCTTGCACCACGTTGGGGACGCGCTGCAGCAAGTAATTCACCAATGGGGACACCGGTCCAAAGGGCAGTTGACACGCCGGCAGCACCCCATGAGAATCCTTTCGTCTTCCGAACAATGTTTTGTTCCTTACGACGATTTCCAGCGCAAACAAGGGTAATGGGATATGTGGACTGCTCGAAGTTGTTGATGAGGTCCCTCACACTCATGGTGATGGGTTTCTCAACCAAGCCTTCGATTGAGAACTCCCAGTCATAAATCTGATCATCCTCACATCTGGGCACAGCCCCGTGGTTTCGGACATAATGTAAATCCTCATTTGTCAAAAAGCCTTGGTCAAAAAGGTCGCTTAAAGCTGGCTCGACGTTGAACGGGTGGACACCGGTAAGGCGGATAAGACGCGGATCACGTTGTACATGATTGTCTGGGGTCTTGAGGTCTATATCGAGGACTTTCTTTGCCCTAGGCTTGGGCGGTAAAGGATACGGCTTGATGAGGGCCGAGATGGACGGAATATCGGCAATGTGAGCATGTTGTTGTAGGTCGTGAGAACTGCTTATTCGCGACGGTTTCGCTGTGTCGGGGGGTGTAGGGGGGAGGTTGAGCTGGATAGAGGAGAACTCCGAAGATTCAGGAATACTCCCCAAAGAGATAGGACTACTTGATTGGACTTCCATCGTTTATGAAATGATGGTGAAAGGAAAGTCACAGGAGATTAGCAAAAAAGAGAAACATATAAGTTAGATTAAGTTGGACGAAAATATTCAAAACGAGGCGAGGCCAACAGGTCACGGCGGAGAATGGTAGTTATCAGCAACATCGGGCCTATATATCAGGAGCGCCCGCTCATGCGTTGATGATATGAGACGGGCCGCTTGGCTCCAGTGCTCTCTGAAAGTCGTGTGAGGTTGAATCATGATTTCGCGATGCGGCGAATATCAAGCGAGGAGATGCAAATACCGATCAAGTGGGTTGCGTGGGATCTCGAAACCATCCGCGGAGGTTGAGAAGCCATTCATATCAGGAGATAAGTTAAGTGGTGGTTGGCGAATCAATGAGGCTGATAAGGAGGGAGTTATACCGGAGATGTCAGATTCGCAGGGGCCGCTATCTATGGCAACGGGCGGATACCGAGACCAGAACAAAGAAGCAAAGATAAGGAACTGGTCTTTTCCTTTTCGGAGAAAACACAGGAAGATGGCTGCGGGATGTTGTTGGACAGCTCAGGCCAGGCCAGGTCAGGTCCAGATCTACAAATGCCGCCGTATGGGGTTGCTGAAAGCCGACATCAAATCATCCCGAATCCTGGCTTTCCCCGACCTGAGGCTTGATAACATAGATCCTTTGACCCATTGTCTGTTGTGGTAATGGTCATCAATCATCAATTGTGTGACTTAGCCGAGGGGATTGCGTATATGATCTTAAATTGTCTAAATTTGATGAACGGCCAAGCATTCGTCATTTCGTTAACGCGTGTTGGGTTCTATCGTCTTCAGTTTTTGCCCTGATGCCATATTTTATCACATCGTCTTGACTGACTATCGTGATTTCATTTCTTCAATCTCGTGTGTATCAGGATATCATGACGCACCCATCCGTCGATTGTGACTCAAGGGGTCCAAAGATCCACTTAAAAATACGTGCATTCTGGTAAAAATAAGATGGCTTCAGAAATGTTTCCTTGTAAAGTCTAGCATTGAAATGTTGATCTTGATCTTGACCTTGAAAGTGATTATCGCAAATTACCCAAGTACAAGCCTGGACCTTCTGTTGGACCTTCCATTTGCATAAGTAACTACTCCGTACTGTACAGGCATTCTACCTTCTTACTTCTGGTGTCGTTTAAATGTTATTCCGCGCCATGCCCTCACATAAATATGAGGTGAGGTGAGGTACCTAGGTAGGTAGTTACGTACTGGATAGATAGGTACCTACTGTATGTAGGTACTTTATTTAAATGATCCACTCAAAATCAGGTGCAACCACACACAATACAAGCTGGCGCAGTGGCCTCCCTCCTGTCAACGCCTGAGCCAACTACTGGTAGGTACATACTACAGTAGCTACCCTACCCGTAGTGTGCCCTTACCTCGCCTTTACAGATACCTCTGTGACCGCATTCGGTGAAGCACTGACTAAACTTGTACCTAATCCCGGCCTTAGCCATTCGTGCAGTACATGACAACTTCCATTACCAGAGCCTGGTGATATCAGTCTTCCAAGCAGCAAAAATTTCCATCCTGACTCACCAACAAAACTACCGTCCAGCTCTGACGGACGCGCCCACCCATGTCGACTCTGCTGCCTCACATACAGCATCATTTCTCAGGGAAACATATCCCTTAACAGTACCGTGGGCGCCGAATGTAGTATCGCTTTCATACCCACATCCGTACTCATACACACAACCCACGAGAGATACATCTGCCTCCCACTCACCTCTGCACCACAATATCAGTCCCCATGGATCGCGCAAGGAAGCGTAGGTTGCAGAGCTGCATTCCTCTATATTCCCTCGCAATCTCCTGTGCTAACTGGCTCTTTAGGCGAACTGCGCACCTTGAATGAAAGGGCATGGGATGGCGAAACAGGTACGAGCTCCCACATTACCCCACTAACCCGACGCTCTCTCCTCGGATGTTGATTGTGTCGCCCTTAGATCTTTTCCCCGTTGGAAAGACACTCGATTCGTCCCTCAAGAAGAACACTGCCTTCATCAAACGCCTCCGAACCGCCATTACCGCCGCGACCCTCAGTACCTTCTTGCAGGAGATCCGAACCCTCAGCCTCCACAAGTACCTTTCCGAGATAGTATCGGCCTGCTATGAGGGACTATGCCGACTCAAATCCCCTGGAGAGATTGAGGCTGGCGTGGAGATTGTTAGCGCTCTTCACCAGCGATTTGGCCCCGGCGAATTTACCGAATATTTAGCATGGTTGCTTGGGAAGGGCATGGCCACACCGGACAAGAGCCTCCTCAAAACTCTGGCCCCCGAAGTCCGCGAGAAGGAGGAGAAAGAGAGAATCGTTCGCCAGCGGGCGTTGCTCCGAGTTGTCACCGAACTTTGGCTTGTTGGTGCCCTCAGAACTCTCGACGACGTCAACAAACCCGACGACGCAACCAAAGGGGCAGCAGGCAAGGTAGCCGAACTAAAGACCCGGACAAGTAAAGGCTCTGGTGCCGAACCATTTCCTCTTGAAGTGCTTAAGGACCTTCTTGGTCACGATCGCGAGCATGCCAATCTTCCATTGCTGGTCATCTTTGTGAAAGCATTCAGCTGGGACATCTTGGGTACGAAACCGACAGGAGCCGATGGCCGAAGGACTGTTGAAGAAGACGGTTCAACTGTTGCCAATGTGGAAGCTGGAGAAGTGTCCGATGACAATAGCGGCCCTAATGATACGTCTCCAGCAGATCAACCGTTTACAGAACCCGAACTTCGAGAGCGCTTCAGGAATGTCTTGAAAAAGTACTTTGATGATGTCAAGGGACACATCATCCGAGATCAAAAGTCGATCCAATCACAAGCCCGTCGCAATGCTGAGGCTTATGTAAAGTCTGGTGAAGTCTTCGAGGATAGACAAGCAAACTATGAGAAACAAGTCAAAGCACAAGAAAGACTTGTAGCCAATGCACAGGTTGTTGCCGACGCCATTGGTGCTGAGATGCCTGATTTGAAAGATTCGGAGGATTCTTTTGCCGCCTCTAACGGATCCATCGGCTTGGTTAAACCTGGGGACTATCTGCGGTCCAAGGGAGATGGTGCTGGTATCTGGGAGGACGAGGACGAACGGCGTTTCTATGAAAATCTTGTTGATCTCAAGGGCAAAGTTCCTCCCATTCTTCTTGAAGATGGCAAGAAGAAAAAACCTGATGCCGATGAACAAGTTGGCAAGAAGCTTGAACAATCTGACGGCTTCGAAGTCAAACCCAGCGACAGTATCGACGATCAGTCTACTGCCATTGCTAACAAAACCATCGGTGCTCAGGTTGATGCTCTTCTTGCTCGCCTCCCAGAGCTGACCAACAAAGACATTGTTGACCAGACGGCTATTGACTTTTGCTTTCTCAACTCAAAGGCATCACGGAACCGTCTTGTGAAGGCGTTGACCGAGATTCCGAAAGGTCGAAGTGATTTGCTTCCCTGCTGGTCTCGCCTTGTCGCAACTCTCGGGAAATACATGCCCGATGTTCCCAAGGGATTGGTCGACTATCTCGATGCAGAATTTCGAAGCCTTCAGCGACGCAAGGAGAAGGACTTTCTGGGCCAAGTTCGCCTGAGCAACATTCGCTATCTTGCCGAGCTTACCAAGTTTGGCATTGTCCCCGAGCACGTCGTCTTCCATTGCCTGAAGGTGAGCCTGGACGACTTTTCACGGATGAACATTGAAATCCTCTGCAACCTCATCGAAAACTGTGGTCGATATCTGCTTCGAAATCCCGAAACCAATCCACGGATGGCGAGCTTCCTGGAGACTCTACAGCGTAAGAAGTCGGTGCAGCATATTGGGCAGCCTGAGCGTATGCTGATCGATAACGCTGTTTACTACGTTGACCCCCCGGAAAGACCAGCGATTGAACAAAAGGAACGCACACCTATGGAGCTCTTTGTCCGCAAGTTGATCTATGTTGATATGACCAAGAGAAATTACAGCAAGATCCTCAAACAGATCCGGAGACTTCACTGGGAGGAGGATGAGGTCGTGGCTATCCTGGAAAAGGTTTTTTCCAAGCCTGGCAAAGTCAAATATGGAAGCATTCATCTCCTTGGTATTCTCCTGAGCGCCATCTACCGCTATCATCCGGCCTTCGTGGTTAAAGTCATTGATAATGTCATTGAGTCGCTCACATTTGGGCTTGAGCAGAATGATTACAGGTTCTTTCAGCGACGTATCGCTGAAGTCAAGTATCTTGGCGAGCTATACAACTACCGTATGCTGGAACACCCAGTCATCTTTGACACCATGTACAAAATCCTGACGTTTGGATATGGTGAGCATCACTTTGTCTACAATACCAACAATTTTCTTTATCTCTGACATGAGCAGGTGGCCCTCCTGTACCTGGAAAATACAACCCCCTCGACCCGCCTGATGATTTCTTCCGAATTCGGCTCGTCGCGACTATGCTTGAAACCTGTGGCATGTTCTTTAACCGAGGAGCTGCAGGCAAAAAACTGGACTATTTCCTCTCGTTTTTTCAGGTAACAATGATCTGCTCCAAGTGTGATCGAAATTTGCTAAGTCCCAGCCAGTACTACATTCATACAAAGATATCGTTACCTTTGGACATTGAGTTTACGGTTCAGGACATTTTTGCTTTGACCAGGCCACAGTGGAAGCTTGTCGCAAACCTGGAAGAAGCTGTCAAGGCCTTCCAGCTCGCCATTGCCCAGGATCAGAAGTCTGCCGGTGTAGACAAGACTGCGGAGATCGACGAAGCTTCTAGTGATACTTCTTCCGACGATGACAATGCCGACGGCGACGGTGACGATGTGGACGTGGATGGTGATGATGAGAGTGCTTCTGAAGAAGAGGAGGCCGATGTGAGTATTGTTAGTCCACTTGTACCGCACTAAGCTAATATTCTAGCGCCAGGAGGTCGAGGACGACTCTGATCGTGAGAGCATCTTTGATGACGAAACTATCGTTGTCACTCGACAAGATCAGGAAGCCGATCCTGAAGACGAAGCTGAGTTTGAACGAGAGTATGCAAAGATGATGTCAGAGAGCCTCGAATCACGCAAGTTTGAGCGCAAGCAGCTGTTCGATGTTCCCCTTCCGGTGCGGCCCAAGAACCGTGAGACAACAACCGAAGCAGCTGGTGAGGAACCCACCTCTGGAAATACTATGGCATTTGCCCTCTTAACAAAGAGGGGCAATCGCCAGCAGGTAAGTCAAGCACTCGGCGAGGAACTCGGTATTCGTGCTGATGTATCGGTAGACACGAACCGTCGAGCTACCTTCCGACTCGACGTTTGCAATTGCCATGAAAAATCAGCAACAGGCTGAGAGGGAGGAACAGCAGCGTATCAAGAACTTGGTGCTTAATTACGATCTTCAACAGAGTGAGGATCAAGATGGTGGTACAGACCCAGAGCTCCTTCAACGTTGTCACAACATTAATATTCACGTATCAATTCAGGCAGCGAACGGCCGACGACGTTCTACCACAACAGGCTGGAGAAGTCGAACAAGGACCGCGGGCAGAGGTCCCGGAAGCTCCAGCTCAGCGATGTTGACTGGTAAAGATACTCAAGCGGACATGACATCCACTCGTCATGCATGCCGCACTTAGCCATCATCTCGACGGATCACATAGAGACTCCGTAGCATATTCTGTCTCTTCTCGTTGCACGTCGACTAGCAAGGTACAAGGTAACATCCGCGGTCCAGGCAAAACGAATAGCCACACAGACGCAGATCCTAAAGAATTTCTACCAAAGGATGGCTCAGTGCCTTAGTCCGAACATCATGTTCAAATAATATGCAGGCATAACGCCCGCCCTGAAGGCCCATTGAGGTGCAGAGCTGGCATGCCGCGCAACACCTAATGCCCCCCCTCTCTCTCTTCTGGTGATTAGAAGCAGGGCTCGGTCCAGCAAATTTGGTGTCTGGTGGTCAGCTAACAAGATAGAGCGTCTAATGATGCCTTTCTACGGGAACTGGGAGGATGGATCTCGTGCCCTAAGTTTAGCACGTCGTCGGCATCAGATTGCAGCACAAGAGCCAAGCATGTTCGATGCCACTTTTCGCCATGACTTTGGCACACATTACGGAATGGTTGCCTCGGGAGGACACTAATTGTTGATAGAGCTCGTGGACTGGAGAAGGGCTTAGTTGCTTTTCAATTTGCTCTGGTAGGTGCACATGAAGAGTCATAGCTCCTATGCCGAATCATCAATTAGACGTTGGCCTCGAAACAGTCTCGTGGAATCTTGCCGGTGAACAAATAAACGCATGGACAAAGGAAGATGTTTCGTTTGTATAAGTGCCCACCTTTGTCAAATGCATCATTCTCCTTCCCATCTACGAGGAGAGAGCCAACTTGGTGGGGTTCTTCTGGTTGATATTAGAATCTCATGTTTGGTATGTGTAGGGACAATCATCAAGCAGTGGAAGAACAAACGGATGAGTACGAGTGAGTAACACTTAGAGCCAAGTAGACTTACTACTACTTTACCTGAAATGTGTGCTCATATAGGTAGGTACTACCTACCAGAGGTAGCTCCTTCTGCCTCCAGCCTTGGCACAGGTTCTTGCACCAGCAACTGCCTCATTTTCCTATACCCCTTGAAGCTTATTTCCAGAGTATTTTGTCCTTGAACTACACAGAAGGTAGAGCTTTCCATTGTGACCGACTTCTCCTACCAGACTATCAAGCGTCACCTAACGCCGACCAAACCCTTCAATTCTATCCTGTCTCGTATTTACTCTTGTTTCAACCCCTTCCAGACGCAAGCATCCGTTCTCGTATCACCTGAAGCTTTTCGGCAAAAAGGCATGCCCTTTATCTTAACATGGTCCCTCCGGGTGGGCTACAGGAAGCTTGAATCAGCACAACTCTGGAGTGCACGCACTATCAACTACCTGGAGAGTCTCCATGACTAGCGACGCCTGCAGAAGACTTCCCATTACAATAACTCAACACGAAGCGAAACTGGAACAAGAGAGTTCTCCTTTTATTTACATAAGGATGACTTCTATCGATAGATGGCCTTTACAAGATGTAGGAAAACGTCTACTCAGTCGACTTTCTCACTTGTAACAAATTCTGGCTGACTTTTGACTCTCTCAAGATTATATACACAAGTATCATTGGTATTGTGATGCTTGCGGCATGTCTTGAGTGGTTCTTATGGCTTGCAGCTTTTGTCTATTGCCTTGTTAAGGTTTGGCAGAAAGCAGAGCATTGGTCTATCAATGTCCTCTGTTTTGTGGTCGGTGCTGCATTTGTTTTACTTCGGTATGTTCTCATCTACACTACGCTGTTCGACTTCTAGGCTTGTTTCTTGCTGACCGTATCTGTACCTACCAGAGCGATATTCCTGCCCATCATGATCGTTACGCTTCCGTTACCGAATCGAGTGACAAGACTTTGGCCAGAACCAATGGTGGTTTTCCTACAATGGTTTGCGTTTTGGAGTTTTGCCATTCTCCTCACGGTTCCTTGGCTGCTCTGTATCTACCAACTTATTACTCATCAACTCGGGAGAACAAAGCGTATCAAACAGGTCTTGGATGATAAAACGGCTCCCAAGGTGGTGGTGGTCATGCCTTGCTACCGCGAAGAGCCCCAAGTTCTTATCAAAGCCATCGGCTCGGTAATCGACTGCGACTATCCAGCGGCATGTATCCATGTATTCCTGTCGTTTGATGGTGAACAGGAGGATGAACTCTATCTCCATACCCTTGGTCATCTTGGTGTGCCCCTAACCAGGTCTTCCTATCCTGCAAGTGTCGATGTCATCTATCATTCAGCACGTATTACTGTGTCGCGGTTCCCTCATGGAGGAAAACGACACTGTCAGAAGTTGACGTTCAAACTCATCGACAAGGTTTATGAACAGTACCTAAAGCGAAACGATAATCTGTTCATTCTATTTATCGATTCGGACTGTATCCTAGACAAGGTGTGTTTGCAGAATTTTGTCCTTGATATGGAGCTCAGCCCAGGCAATACTAGAGACATGCTGGCCATGACTGGTGTCATAACTTCCACAACGAACAAGCACAGCCTCATCACCTTGCTACAGGACATGGAGTACATTCATGGACAGCTTTTTGAGCGCACAGTCGAGTCAGGTTGCGGGTCCGTCACCTGTCTTCCTGGCGCACTGACAATGTTACGGTTCTCGGCTTTTCGAAGAATGGCCAAGTACTACTTTGCCGATAAGATGGAGCAGTGCGAGGATTTATTCGACTTTGCTAAAAGTCATCTTGGGGAGGACCGTTGGCTAACGCATCTCTTCATGATTGGAGCCAAAAAGAGATATCAAATTCAGATGTGCACGTCAGCCTTCTGCAAGACGGAAGCGGTGCAAACCTATCGATCCTTGGTTAAGCAGCGGCGTCGATGGTTCTTGGGCTTCATCACTAACGAGGTTTGTATGCTGACGGATTGGCGACTTTGGAAACGGTACCCCATCTTGATACTGGTCCGATTCATGCAAAATACCATCAGAACCACAGCGCTGCTGTTCTTTGTGATGGTTCTGGCTCTGATAACGACGGTCAGAAAAACAGACGACCTCCCTGTTGGGTTCATTGCGATCTCTCTGGGTTTAAACTGGCTGCTTATGCTCTACTTTGGAGCGAAACTTCGGCGATTCAAGATTTGGCTATACCCATTAATGTTTATTCTGAACCCTTTTTACAATTGGTGGTATATGGTATATGGCATCTTCACAGCTGGGCAGCGCACTTGGGGAGGCCCGCGTGCGGATGCGGCAGCAGCTGACAGAAATACAACGGCAAGGGAAGCAGTTGAGCGCGCGGAAGAAAGGGGCGACGAACTCAATGTGTTGCCAGAGACTTTCAGGGCAGCCCATCAAGCTCGGCGCGCCGCATCTCAGCGAGATTCTGATTTAAGAGGAGGCATGGGAAGAAAGGCAAGCGTTGTTCGACCTCCTGACAAGATTGATGGCAAGTTTTCGGCACGTCTGAAAACGCCGTCAGGGACGTACGCACATGCTGACGAAACTGATGTCGAAAGGCACGCCGAGGACAGGTATGGGAACCCGGACATCTCACCCACTCGATGGAGAGATTCACTGGGCAGCATGGCATCACATCAGAGAGTAGACGATGAGGGGGAAGTTCCACCGAGACATGCGCGAATCGCAATGGGTGAAGAAGATCGCCGCAAGTACGAGATCGCGCAAACGACCTATAGAGAGGCTTCTGGATCTCGAAGGGGAGGGCAGTTGTTTTCAAAAAGAGGCACTATCGGATGAACCGACGAGACGAGCTGCCTATCTTCCGAATGAAAGGAAGGTACCGAACAATGATCATAGGCAATACAGTCTCGTTAATGGAGGCGAAGCAGGTTGAGACCTCGAATGGGAACGTGCGGGTAGGAAGTTAGTCCTGTAGTGAGAAAACAAAAAAGTGCAAGGCGTGAATAAGCCGGTGACTGGAAGAAGAATCGAGATCATCAATCGAGAGCAATTGCACAGAGATACGTGACGACAATTTTGATGATGGGAAGCAAAGGGAAGTAGGTTGAATGGTCTAGAAAGGCTTTAGAAGCATATTGCATTAAGCTTATCTTGGCCAGGATTGGTAATGTGTTGATTTCGGATGTGAAGGAGGGAGCGGATAGGATCCATGGCATGGCATATATCAATCATGTGGTGTAGACTACAACGTTGTACACTCGAAGTATTACTTACGACTTGGATTGAGATGAGCAGGGCCTGTTTGTGTGGTGTACGGAGTACGTACATACAGTACTGTAGAAAGCATCGATTGATCCCCACAGCATATGGGGCAGCCAGCTGGAGCGATGACAACATGTGACAAGGATGTAATTTACTACGGCTGTCCTTCTCAAGAAGGCAGAAAGCGTTTCATCTCTCAGTGATGTCTGATGGTTGCTTTCTTTTGACTAGGTATTTCCTCTATCCGTCAAGGATTGGGAGAATTATAAGGAAGAAATAGTCCGCCCTGGTAACGGAGAAGAGGATGGATTGGTTCAGTGGCCTTACAACATAACAAGCTGGAATGCTTAAGCTTGGAGCGAGTACAGAAAAGGTTGAGGTCATGGAGTCAGGAAATTTGCGGCGGTGGGGAAAATCATGTCAATATCATGCAAATTGACCCTGGTTTCTACTGTATCTACTAACGTGCAGGATAGTACAGTACAGTCGGTACGGTACGGTATCCCGGAGGTAATTTTTGCCATGGATACCTTGGAAGGGTACCAGTGTCGGGGCTGAGCTGCTTTTGCCCCTCCACATGAATCTAGGTGAGCCTGGAAGACAGAAAAGATGGTGTCTGGAATAGGCGAGAATGAGAGGACGCGTGTCGACATTATTTTGTCCGCCACCCACCCTCAACGAGGAGATCAATTTCTATGTTTGTGTGTAGGTGACGGCGGGGGAGGGGCCTCTTTTTTTCCCCTTCCTCTGATTGTGCTCTCTGCCAGCTCATCCGCCCACTTAGTACCTAGTGAGGCTGCAAGTCAGATCAAGGGCTACGAATGTGTTGGTCAGTAAGTGCTGTACTGATGATGTATGGCTTAATGACTTAGAAAAAACAGATGAAGCCGAATAACCTAGATAAGATTGTCTTTGAGGAATTTTATTGTGACCTCAATTTGGAAGGAAAGGTACATCGCTTTCCACAGCAGCAGCAGGCTGTTGTTAATGTTGAACCTGGACCTGGGATAACCTACTCCTAGTGCAGGACAGTACCATCTCTTAGTAAGAGAATCGCAAGGAAGGCCATCGTCATTTCTGGAAAATGGACGAAGAAGGAGAACAACGAACCATGCAACAGGAACATGGCTCAGCATGCCCAGCTATTAGGGATTTACAAAGAAAGAGATAAGTACCATAAAGAAAAATAAATAAGCAAGTAAATGAAAAACAACCACCTTCGTAGATAGAAGAATGATGAAAAAAATATGTTTAAATATCTAAGTCATGACTCTCCCATCCAGTTGATCTGATGTTCTTGTTTGCTTGATTCCCCTTTCCTTCTATTGGTTTTTATTGCCTACCTTACATACAACTACAACTGGATTTACTTACCTATTCACACCGACCATGTAAGTTCTTGCCTCCTTCCTCACCTTACCCACGACAGATACCCATTCTGACAATATAGTTTCAAGTACCTACAACTTCTCCCTAACCGCTAAACTCCACTGTCTGTTTCTCAGCATCTGGGTATCTTAGACCTGATCTGTTCACCTCTCAACAAGTACCTTTGCCCGACACAATATTTTTTTTTCCCACCCTCTTACTTTCCTCCGAGTCCCTACTGCTTAGGTACCTAACCAAGTACCTGCCTAGCAAACCGCTCGTCCCGCATTTTGCAAGTCATCCCCTCCCCCTCCACCGAGAAGAAAAAAACCCATTTCTTTTTTTCTTCAAACCAAAAAAAAAAACATTCACCCCTCCACCCACCCACACACCCCAATTCTCTTTTCCATACTATATCCTCCCTCCCTCTCCGATTCGCATCACGCATTTTTCTCTTTCTCAACAAAAGATTAAAACTGCTTTTTGCGCTTCTCTTCCCCTTCTTCTTCCCCTTTCATATTTCTTCCATATCCTTTTTGCAACTTCGGGATAGATCCCAATAAGCTGCAGTCATGTCTGTCGTTGGTAAGTTCTTGTCCCCCTCCTTCCCCCTCCATTGCTTGCTTCGCCTTGCCTTGCCTTGCCTTACCCGAAGCCTCGTTCTTGCATATCCACCCCGACTAAATCTCGACTTTGGACTCAAAAACATGAGATGTTTGTGTTTCTTATAAACATAGGCTAATAATTATTCTTTTAAGGTGTTGATTTCGGAACTCTCAAGACCGTCATTGCCGTTGCGAGGAATCGCGGCGTCGACGTGGTGCGTACACCTCCCGAAAGCCTTTATCCGTCCTATATCTTGCATCATGTCCCATTACAACAAGCTCGATTCTTTTTGTTTCACATTGTCCTCAAAGTGCTCTCCGAATCAAAAAGGAACTCCTTTCTAACTGACACTTGTTCGATAGATTACCAATGAAGTCTCCAACCGAGCTACTCCGTATGTCCCAATTGCCCCTCACTGCCTTTCGCCTGGCACTTAACCCCTCCATCGCATAACTCAAGTCTTACTGACCCACGTATTCTATAGCTCCCTGGTAGGATTTGGTCCTAAGTCTCGTTACCTTGGTGAGGCTGCCAAGACCCAGGAAATCTCCAACCTCAAGAACACCGTCAGCTGCCTCAAGCGCCTTGCCGGCCGATCCTTCAACGACCCCGATATCCAGACCGAGCAGCAGTACGTCACCGCCCCTCTCGTCGATGTCAACGGTCAGGTCGGTGCCGAGGTGACCTACCTGGGCAAGAAGGAGAAGTTCTCGGCCACCCAGCTCGTCGCCATGTATCTGAGCAAAATCAAGGCCACCGCTGCTGCCGAGCTCAAGCTGCCTGTATCTGATATCTGCATGAGCGTTCCCCCTTGGTTCACCGACATTCAGCGTCGAGCTCTCATTGATGCCGCCGAGATCGCCGGTCTCAGACTTCTTCGCCTTATCAACGATGGTACCGCCGCCGCTCTCGGCTGGGGTATCACCAAGCTTGATCTCCCCGCCCCTGAGGAGAGGCCCCGCCGGGTCGCTTTTGTCGATATCGGTCACAGCACTTACTCCGTTAGCATCGTCGAGTTCAAGAAGGGCGAGCTTGCCGTCAAGGCCACCACTTGGGACAGAGACTTTGGTGGCCGAAACTTCGACAAGGCTCTTGTCGATCATCTTGCCAAGGAGTTCAAGGGCAAATACAAGGTTGACATCTACACCCATGGTCGCGCCATGGCTCGAACCATCGCCGCCGCAGAGAAGACCAAGAAGATCCTGTCTGCCAACCAGCAGGCTCCCGTCAACATTGAGTCTCTGATGAACGATATCGATGCTTCTGCCATGATCACCCGCCAGGAGTTTGAGGCAATGATTGAACCTCTTCTCCTCAAGGTCCACCAGCCTCTCGAGCAGGCTCTTGCTCAGGCCAAGCTCACCAAGGAAGATATCGATATCATCGAGGTTGTCGGCGGCGGCTCTCGTGTCCCTGCTCTGAAGGAGCGAATCCAGGATTTCTTTGGCAAGCCTCTGTCCTACACCCTCAACGCCGACGAGGCTCTTGCTCGTGGCTCTGCTTTCAGCTGTGCCATTCTTTCCCCCGTCTTCCGTGTTCGTGACTTCGCTGTCCAGGACATCATCAGCTACCCTATCGAGTTTGCCTGGGAGAAGGCTCCCGATATCCCTGACGAGGACACCAGCCTCGTTGTCTTCAACAAGGGCAACGTCATGCCTTCAACCAAGATTCTGACATTCTACCGAAAGCAGCCTTTCGACCTTGAGGCTCGCTACGCTCAGCCCGAGGAGCTTCCTGGCGGCACCAACCCCTGGATCGGCCGTTTCTCTGTCAAGGGTGTCAAGGCCGATGGCAAGGATGACTTTATGGTGTGCAAGCTCAAGGCTCGTGTCAACATTCACGGTGTTTTGAACGTCGAGAGCGGCTACTACGTCGAGGACCAAGAGGTCGAGGAGGAGATTAAGGATGAGGAGGGTGATAAGAAGGATCCCGATGTGAGTAACCATGCGTTCGCGACGTCACCAAATGATTCTATTGGTACCGACAATCTTGTCTCGGAAACGTCCTCATCATCCACCGCCGTTGGAGATGAGCGAGGAAGTCCTGTTCCCAAGCGTCCTCGCTTGGGACAAGAAGAGTCTCTATCCCGCGTTGCCACAGTTACCTCCGAGTCTTCCGCTTATGAACATGAACGTTCCCCGCTAACATTCGCTCCCTCAAAGGCCATGGATACCGACAAGAAGGACGATGGCGTCAAGAAGACCCGTAAGGTTAAGAAGCAGGTCCGAAAGGGTGATCTCCCCATTGCCAGCGGTACTGCATCTCTGGATGATTCCGCCAAGGCTGCCCTCGCTGAGAAGGAGGCTGCTATGGTTATGGAGGACAAGCTCGTCGCCGATACCGAAGAGAAGAAGAACGAACTCGAGGCTTACATCTATGACCTCCGTGCTAAGCTCGATGACCAGTACTCCGAGTTTGCTAGTGAGGAGGAGAAGGAGGCCATCAAGGCCAAGCTTGAGGCCACTGAGGTATGTTTCAAGTTCTATCTGACCTCGTTCTCAGGAAACAGTAGCTGACATTACTACCAGGACTGGCTCTACGATGAGGGCGACGATACCACTAAGGGCGTCTATGTCGCCAAGATCGACGAGATTCGCGCCATGGCTGGACCCATCGTCCAGCGTCACTTTGAGAAAGTTGAGGCTGAGCGACAAGCAGCCCTCGAGCGTGCCGAAGCCGAGCGAGCGGCCAAGAAGGCTGAGGAGGATGCTCGCAAGGCTGCTGAAGCCGAGAAGGCCGGCACGGACCAGGAGATGAAGGATGCCGATACTCCCCAGCAAGAAGAGGGTTCTGCCCCCCAGTAATGGGACTTATGGTAACATGCCCAAAGCGTTGCGTTCAAGGAACGAAGCCTTATGATCGGGATGGACACGAACTTGTGATGAATGACGCAAAACAACGACAAAATGGCAGGGCATAGAGATGTTTGGTTGGGACAGGATTGCCAGATAAGAAATAAGAAGAGAGACGGGGGGGGAGTGAAATATGATGAAGGAGCAGAATAGATCTGCTATCGCTATGCTTTACACCAAGCTCTTACCAAACAAGAGAAAGTATCATGACGGAAATGTACCTACGTTAGACCACTTTTTACTATTAGTCGCTAGGATTCGCACGAGATCAACTTGAATTTTTCATGATGCCTGGTTTCCATATGCTGAACGTGAGATTTCCAATGTTGCGAATGAATGAATCTTGATTCAGAATATCTGATGAAAGTAACATCGCCACAGGTGCACACAGGTCAAGGTTATATAGTAAGTTACGAATTCGCTTTTCTAGGGATCATGAGCCCCATACACTTGTACATGCATATATACCAAGAAACACTTTTGAATCTCCCCAACTTTGCAGCAAAAGTTTCTGAAAAGTTGGCCCTTTTTTCAAATTCCCCTGCAAGCCATAAACCTACTTTTGATTCTCATTTCTGCTTACCTACGTGACCTGGCCCTTGTCTGTTCTAGGGAATGCCATTTCTTTTGTTGCTTGTTCTCGGCTTGTCATCCATTCCGTCTTTCTTGAAGCCGTCCCTCGATGGATAATCTGACGGACAGTGAGTTTCTAACCCATAACACCGTTATAACAGTGTCATCTTCAAGCTATGAATACACACTGGTTAGGGGGCTGCAAAAGGATGGGGAACAAAGCGGCATGTTCAGTCAGGTCATGTCAGGATGTGTGGGGGCCCTTTCATGAATGTGCTCTGCAGCCCCCGGCGCAGCGGTTCGAGAGGACGAGGCTCGGGAGTGTCAGTTCGGTACAGCGACCCAGCTTGATGAGGGCGGATCTTAATTGATGTCGAAGAGCGGCTTGAGCTTAATGATCAGCTGCCAATCATCCTGGGTCATGTCGGCACGATAAAATTCCTTGAGACAGTTGATGCTGGCACGGGAGATGAGACTGTACAAGGTATCGCCTTCTTCGAGCTGGCGGCCGTAGGTTGGCTGATGACCGCCCATCTCAATCTTGACAGCGACAGAAGGCTGGCCCTTTTTGCAGACCGGGATCTGCTTGTGCTCTCGTTCAATCGAGGTACTGTTCATACGATTTTAGTAATTGCCATGTCGAGATTGGCATAATACAGTAATGGGTGTACTTACACTCTGCCCATATTAATGATTTCCTTGGCGCCAGTTATGGGATTGTTCTTGACGGCAGCAATGGGTGTGTTAATCTTCAAGCTACCTTCAACCACATCGACGCCCACGACAATGGGACCGGTTTTGTTGAAAACGGCGACGGGCTTGAGCACGCAAGGGAAGACAGCAAGCATCTTGGACTCTTCCTTCTTCTTCTCCAACATCTCGCTCATGTGCTTGGTGAAGGCATCGAACAGATGATAGATAATGTCAGCCGTAAAGATTTTAATGTTTTGCTCGTCGGCATAGGCTTGAGCTTCCTTGTCAACCTTGACGTCGAAGCACAGCATGACGGCGTAATCAGGGGCCTTCTCCAACATGACACCGCATTGCATCACATCACGCTTATAGACGGGGCCGATACCAACATTGGCCACAGGGATCTTGGACTCCTTGAGGAAATCGAGCAATGCCTCCAGGGAACCGAGGGTTGAGGCCTGGACACTGACACCACGGCCGGAGGTCTCGACTCGGCTAAGCAGGTTGGCCAAATCAGCTTCGACTTCATCTTCGATATCCTCCTCGTCATCGTCGGGGCCGACGACCATGAGACGGGAACCGGCAATGGCGCCTTCGAGACCAGGGGCACTGATTTTGACACCCAAAGCAGCCTTGACCTCCTTGTTGTGGACGTAGGCCGACTTGAGACGCAGCTCCTTGAGCGGTGCAGGGGTAAGCAGGGCTCTGATATTGGTTTTGATCGCACCTTCAGTACCGCATAGCACGATCCTGTCACCCTCACGCAGGATACCGTTGGACAGGACAACATCAATGGTCATACCGAAACCCTCGATGGCCTTGACCTCGAGGACGGTGGCCTGGACTTCTGACAGGTACATTAGAGAACCGACCATGCGCTCCTGAGTGAGCTGGCAAATGAGCTTGAGCATGTCAGGAACACCCTCTCCGGTGTGAGCTGAAGTGGGTACGAGCGAGACGTTCTTGGACATGGATTTGTTCTGGTAGAAGAGCTCGGCGTTGAAACCCTGCTCAGCAAAAGCCAGCTTGACTGCGTCCAGTCGCTGGCCGAACTCGTTGTGAACAGCCTTGTTCTGGAGGGCCAGACTCTGCTGGAAACCGTTGTTATCAACCTTTTTCCAGCCATACAGACGATCGATCTTGTTGAGGGCGACGATGAAGGGTGTCTTTCGGTCTCTTAGCATACGCATGGACTCGAGGGTCTGCTGCTCGAGGCCATGCATGATGTCAACCACCAAGATGGCGATGTTGCATAGGGATGAGCCACGGGATCGAAGGTTAGAGAAAGACTCGTGACCAGGGGTATCGATGACGAGAAGACCAGGAACCTTGAGTTCGAACTTGTTATCCTGGTTGACAACGGCCGTCTTCTGCCTGATGGCATCGGCAGGGAAGTATGTAGCACCAATCTGCTGTGTGATACCACCAGCTTCGCCCTCCTGGACGTTGGTTTGTCGAATCTTGTCCAGAAGTTTGGTCTTTCCGGTATCGACGTGACCGAGAATACAGCAGATGGGGGATCGAAGGTTGTCCTTGGATCGAGCCGCCAGCGCAGCCTGGTGAGCCTTCTCACGACGCTCGGCAGCTTCTCGCTTTCGCTGAAGTTCGGCCTGCTTGGCAGCTGTGGCGGCCTCATCATCGGAGGACTCTTCGTCGGACGAGCCCTCCTCCTCTTCCTCTTCCTCATTCTTCTCTCCAGTCTTGACTCCGGAAGGCAAAGTCTTCTTCTCAGCTTCGTCCTCAGTGTCAGCATCCCAGCTATCCTTGACATCATTGTCAGAAGCAGCGGCGGCCTCCCAGTCATCCTCAATATCACTCTCGTTGGCAGCCTTCTCGGCAGCGGTCTTTGCCTCAGCGGCGGCCTTTTCCGCTGCAGCCTTCTCCTCGGCCTCCTTGAGGGCCTTCTCAGCCTCGACTCTGGCTCGCTCAGCAGCCTCAGCAAGAGCCTTTTCTTCGTCGATCTAGAAGCTGTCAGTATACCAAGAATAGTTGAGAAGGGAAAGAAGGAAAGAAGAAATCTCATCTCACCTGCTGCTGGGCCTTGCCCTTCTTCCTCCTATTGTCGGCGGGCTTGCTCTTAGTCTTGTCGCCCGATGCCTCCTGAGGACCGACAACAATGCCCGCGGCAAACATCTGCTGGAGTTTTCGCTCATTGCGAGCCTTCTCCTCTTTCTGTGCCTTGGTAAGATACTTGCCCTCCTTCTTGAGCTGCTCAATACGCTCCTTTTCCTTTTGCTTCTTGAGGGCCTTGGCCTCTTCACGGCGTTTCTCTTCCTCCTCAGCACGACGCTGCTCCTCCTCAAAGCGGGCCTTGGCCTCCGCATCAAGGCGCTCCGCTTCTTCTTGTCGTCGTCGAAGCTCCTCTTGTTGCTTCTGGATCATGGCCAGATGGGCGGGGATCTTCTTCTTCTTGCCGCCAGCAGCACCAGCAGCAGGCTCGGGAGCCGCTTCCTTTGACACTTCAGGAGCCGCAGCCTTGACGGGCTCGGCGGGCTTAGGAGCAGGCGTAGGGCCCTTCTTCTTGGCAGCCTATTGTGAGATGTGTTAGATGACTCTGGCAGTGACATGATTCAGGGCAGGATGGTGGGGTATTCATGATGTACCTGTTCCTTCTTTCGCTGCTTTTCACGCTCTTTCTTCAGCTTCTCCTTCTCAGCTTTGGTCAAAACTCGACCAGGTTCGTCGCCATCATCAGCAGCGGCGGCGGCAGCGTTCTTTTTGTTATTCTGCTGCTTGTTCTGCTTGCCACCTTTGCCCTTCTTCTCAGGAAGAGCAAATTCATCCTCCATACTAGCCTCGACAGGGGCCTGGGGGGCAGGCTCCTCAGCAGGAGGTTCTTCATCCACGATTCCCTTGTTCTTGCGCTTCTCCTTGTTCTTTCGAAGCATGGCCATCAGACCACCACCGCCCGAGGCGTCATCGTCGTTGTTGCCATCGTCCTGGCCGTTGGCGGCGGCGGCGGCATCGTCGTTGTTGTTCGCTTGCGGGGCAATACTCTCGCCCAGCTCGGCTTCCCAGTCGTCCTGCTGGTTCTTCTTATTTCCCTTCTTTTTGGGAGGCATCTCGGCGGTCTTGTCCAGGTTCAAGAGATGCGGGGCGATTGAGTCTGGCTTTGAAGCGTCGTTGTGTATGAAGAGGAAGAAAAAGAGAGAAAGGAGAGATAGATAGAGTAGAAAGAAAGACTTTTATTTCGGGGTGGTCTCGAATGAGGCAAACCTCTGGGCAAACTTGACAGAAGGCCTGAGGAAAAAGAAGTTCCTGCACAATAGGTAAGTTGTACCTAGAGTATGGTGGTGCCTGCGGATTTGGACTTGGTGCAGTGCTCTTTGCTCTGTGTATGGCCAGACCCATTTCGTCGTTACCTCCACCTCTGCCAGGTTCCAAGTGGGCTGCGTCTACAGGCTTTAGGCGGGGCAGCCCACTAGCAGTTAATAAGTTATGTGTTTATCAGCTGTCTCAACAGGGCTTTACAAGCCGAATGGTCAGCTGTGAGTGGTCCAGTCTCTCGAAATCTCTGCTGGTGGCAAGCTCTAGGCACATGTGCAACTACCTATGTAACTAGGTACCTACCTACCTTATAACTTCCATCTCGTTGACGAGGCGAAGGAAGAAATGAGCACGGCATTTGGGTTCTTTACGAGTCATACTCAATGCAAAGAGTGAGAAGATGTGTTTCAATATCATATGCAGTCTCTTATATACATATATATGTATATATGTATATATGTTTGTGTATACATAAGCACGCACACAAATCGGCTATGGCATGAAGACCCAGCCCCAACTGTGACTGACAGTCTACGGATGGGAGGGGTAAGAATAACTTCGTACCCAGAGCAATGGAAATATTTCAGTGCGGGTTGAAAAATTATGTAAGCAATTCGACTTCATCCATCGAACTCAACCACCCACTGCTCACAAGGCTGGCCGGCCCAAACGAGAGTCTCAACTTTTGGAGGCATAAAAGGACCCTAAGACAGCTTCCGGTAGTTCAGCTGTCTTATTCTATAATTAAAGGATATGTTCGTATACTGCCCAGAAGTATGCTTCTAGACCAGTCTCAGCTTCAGCACCCCGGCCATATGCTTATGAAGACCATTCTATGGTCAATAACCAATATATACTGCATCGAGTAACCACACATCTTGTGCATTGTTTCTGACCTTTCCACACCTTACAGAACAGGAGCAAACAGGTATTCCAGTATGTCGTATCCCAACTCCAAGTATTTCTCTTGCCCAGCTTCCCCCATCTCACGAAAACCTTCAGTGTGTACGCCGTCGTCAATCCCGTCCAGATACTCGCAGAACAGATCCAACCCATCTCCGGTGAGAGTGAGATTCTTCAATGCCCTCAGTCTGAGGCACTTCTGAAGCAAATCTCCATCTATATGTAACATGTCCGGGAACGGCTGTGGCTCCATATCTAGATCCAAGTCCATGCTATCCCTGTCGCTCGACGATTTGCTACGTGCAAAGGGATAGAGCACCTCGCTATCCTGCGCCAAATTCTGTACCAACCGCAGAAACCGCCAAAGATCCATTCCCAGAAGGGAAAAATGCTGCAGTGATCCATCTAGAGATATGCCTAGGATTTCAGCCCCGTCCACGGTGCTAAGCAGAGTATCGAACCGTCGTTGGCGGTCCACCCGCGCCCACACTGGTCGAGTCTGCCCTCTGCGAAACCTTCTCACAGATGTTGGCAACTGGCCCTCGAAGACCACCTCGAATTCTCGGTTCCTCTGGCCCCAGGGAATCCACACACCGGCGATGCTTGATTGGGTGGTCGATATGATGTTGATCGGCCACTTTCCTGGTCTCTCATCAGTGTCTCCCATCTCAATCGTGTGTCCTGTGTAGCGTGTGACTTGGTCACTGTGGATGAGTGACACATCTGTAGCTTCCGACTCGGCATGTAGGTCTACCACCTGCATCGAATGACCTGCTGTCAGCGCGCAGACTTTCGTTTCTACCACTCTCAACGACGTCGCTGGTGAGTCCAGTTTGAACTCCTTCATCGGCCTGAGCTTCTTCTCCGCAAGATCCAGTACTTCCCAATGGAGAACACTTCCTACGCAATAAAGCAATCCCACAGCATCTCCAACTACTGAATAGATTGGCTCCGTGAACCCTTTCTTCTTGTATCGCGTCCAATACTGAAGACGCCTGGTCCGACCATTTTCCGTATCCTGTTCTGTCGCTGTCACTGAAACAATCATGAGACGGCCCTGCTGCGTAGTAACTATGATAAACGAGAAGCTCTGCCCATCCTTGACATAAAGCCATTCAGAAAGACCGAAAACCCTGTCACCTTCGTGGCCGAGACCAGAGATATACTCCGACGGGTTCCTGTGCCTATCGGTGGCATTTGACATCACAGCCCCTGAATCTGGGTCTATGAAGGAAAGAGTAGGTCGATCATCCTTCAAATGCGCCACTATTAGAGCCTTCCAGGTTGAGGAGTAAATGGCTCTCATAGGTGTACCATCCAGCGGTATGCTACGAGGAACAGGGCCAGCGTGCGGCCATATGTCGACCAAAAGGATACGGGTCCCTGCAAGCAGTAGCAGGGATAGATGGTTCTGATATCCAGACAAGCTGTCTCGAAGACAGTACGCCGAGTGGACGGGCGGCGGTGGCATTGAAAGGTCATTCGAATCCGTTGGCCAAATAGTCCGCTTCGCCTTGAATTTCGTTTTGCGTTTTGAAAAGTCGGTCATGATCGTCAAATTATTATCACAGCATGCGAAGACTGCCGGGCTGCCATCAAACCAACCAGAGGCAGGGACCACAACTGAAGGTGCTAACCCTAGTTGTTCGACTGAAAACGATCCCTTACCGGTTTCTGCGAGGTTCAATTGCACTGTGATCAGGTGTCCGCTACGCGTTCCCATGGTAGCAATAATCTCTTCTGAATCATCGACAACCGTTACCATGCTTGTACAGGCCTCCATGCGTGTATGGGGTTCTGCTGCACCATCAACTGTCACTGGTCAGTAAGTATCGGAAAGAACGGAAATGGGGAATCGAAATACCAGATCCAAACTCGAGGCCTTTTCCACCAACTTCCTCTCCATCTGAAGAATAGACAGTCAGCCATATAGAACCATCATCTATTGAGCCTGCAGCCACATAATGGTCTCCCGAAAGCGGAAAGATATTCAAGCAGCTCGCTTCCCCCTTGGCACCCCACGATTTCACTGGGAAAACATTCATCTGTTCTATGCGCAACAAGTGCAAACGGGATGCCTGGTTTCCGGAAGTAGCTAAAATGATGAAATCGTCTTTGCTGTGCGCGTGTTCAACGATTATGCCATCTCCACCGCAGAGCTCTTCGTGCATGTGTCTCGAGCTATGAAAGAGTTAGTAATCAGGATCCAATGGTAGCATGAAGCATGGGATCTTTGTGCCCAAATCTAGACACACCTTTGTGATACAGTCACTAGGTTGATGGACGTCTCCGTGACTTGTACAATCATCCCATCCGTGTTCTGCGCGGCATGCACGGTCCTAGATAAGGTATCGAACGGACATGCTTCGGGCGATAGAGCCGTGGCGTCATTCAGATCGTTTGAGAAGTGCAGTACATCGGATGAATGTGGAAGAGATAAGAGCGCATAGAACCCTCTCTCACCTTGGACTTCGGTTGAGAACATCCATGACTGACGCACAGGATGATCGTAATCGAATTCTAGCCCAATCTTGGCTTGGATGCCCCATCTGAGCTCTGTCAAGCTCGACTTGGGTCCACGACCAGAAGTGCAGAACACACGGTCCGGTTTACGTAGAAGAGGCGCAGGGTCCTTACGCTTTGATATACTTTCCATAACCGTGCTATGATTGTTCCAATACAAATTCTCGTCGGTTGTGACCAGATCGACGGCAGGTGACCAGTTTGGTATTGTGCTGACCTGCTGGGGATCGCTTCGAGCCGGCAACTGCCAACAACCCGGGTTAGCCGATATGCAATCAGAGCAACGTGAGCCCTTACCTTCCAAATACCTCCAGGGCCTGAGTCGCCGCCCGTTATTAGCACGTCGGAGAAAACATCAAACGCCGTGGTGAATGCGCCGGAGATGTTAGTATTGATGGTGCCAACGTTGGTCACCGAAGGAAGCAAATCTGTTGAGTCGATCTCGATATGGACAATTGCTCCGTCTTCGCGTGCCAGGTATACTATATCTGTTTTCTTGAAGTACTGGTCAAGGCGAAATGGTCTTGCCCAAGCAGTCCATAGAGGTTCCGCAGCCCCATGATGCAGCTTTGTTCGACCGGGAGGGTCTGTCCGTAACAGCTCGAATTCAGGTCCTTGGAATGCGTTCTTGATAATGCCTATGGAGTGTTCTGAGACGGCAAAAAACGCAGCATTGAACCTCAGAGGTATGAGCATCAGGGGCATTCGGTGTTCTTCGGGAAGCTTCAGTCCTGACTTCTCTTTCTGGAACACGCTCTGGATCTCGTCGCCGATCTCCCAATCATACACAACCAGTCGAGAGGCGTTATGCGCTCTGTCTGTCAGGGTGTTGATTTCACGTCGGATGATGATGAAGAGAAGTATGATGTGGTAGTCATCCTCAGGTCTTGGGTGCAGAAATTCCATCTTGTGGATTATGCCCCGCGTTGGCCGAATGCGATGGTTCTTGACAGGCTGAAAGGTGCCATGTCGCTGGAACTGCATGTTGATTGTGTCCATTGTTTCCAGTTCGTATACAATAAATGCCCCTTCGGCTGAGGCTGCCGCCAGATAGCGAGAAGTGGGATCGATTGATAGATGGAAGCCTAGAAATTTGAGGTTCCTGGGGCATTCGTAGCTTGTCGTGACGAATTCAAACGCTCCTCCTGGTGTCTTTCGAACAAATAGAAACACAGCCTGACCGGTTTCGAGCATCAACACAACAAGCTGGGGAGGAAGTTTAGGGAGAGACTTGTGATGGTCATCCCCCCCATAAAGATTAGGGAAGTCCTGCATTAGAGCATCGGTGTCTTCAGCCTTGACAAAGCCAGTCGAGGTTTGCCCAGTTTTACCCTGTGGAACGTCACCAAAAACGACTGCGTTTCGGATACGAGCACCAAAATCGGACTTTCTGACGATCTCGTGAACTTGACCATCATCTCGAAGCTCGCTGATCTGGATGAAGCGGTCCTGTTCTGGTTAGCGAGTCTCTTCTGGCAGCAGAAAGACTGTCATGAACATTGTCTACATCAGGATAGGGGGCCGAGGGTTCAGATTCGGTAACAAAGAATCGCAGAAGCAACTTTTTGATGCGCCTACGAGAGACGTAATGGAAACGAAACTTACACCGATGAATGCCACATCGTTATGAGCAGAAGATCGCAACCACACAGGAAGAATCCAGTGAATAA
The DNA here is from genome assembly GCA_013623525.1 of Fusarium dimerum. Classification (NCBI taxonomy): domain Eukaryota; kingdom Fungi; phylum Ascomycota; class Sordariomycetes; order Hypocreales; family Nectriaceae; genus Fusarium; species Fusarium dimerum. The sequence goes on along the minus strand of JABGLY010000774.1, from coordinate 24,509 downwards.
CAGGACTTTCGATGACTGTTCTAGAAAGAACACCGCAGGCTGGGGGCTCGAGATTAGGACTCGGGTTGTCTTTTTGGGCACCAGTAGAGGCTTTTAGGGCATCTTGGAAGTTGACAGTTTCTGTCACCCACTCGCCCCCTCTGAAAACACTGCTCTGAAAAGCCATTCTGGCGAACTCATGGCATCGGGGATGGCGATAAAGCAGACGAGTAGGGGGGGTAGAGGCAGGAGTTGTGCGGGCAATATAGAATTGGCGCTGTGTCTGGGATAAGTCGGTCAGGAATCACAAACCTTTCGTGCAGCGTGTACGGACTGAACAGGCGTGCGGGAATCTGACAGCTCGGTGTCCAGAAACCAGGTATGTCGTCCTGGTAGGGAACAAAGAGCAGAAATACTCTTTCAAGTTTCGTTGTTGCTGGTTCCATATAAACCCCCCAGCAAACGGCACTGGAAGGAGTGACAGGGTAGGGTTGGATCTTACGAGTGGCAGTCGAGTCGATGCAGGGCCGGGCAGGACTAAACCAACAAAACGCCTTAGGCACAAGATGGTCCTGGCGCGAACAACTCCGAAGCCCACTCGAAAAGGTTAGGGAAGCACAGGGGAGTTGTGAAACCTGCTGTGAGAGGCGTTGGGACTGCGAAGCGATGTATGCAGAACAGACCACTTTGGCGGACACACTCTGTGGTACTGTAAGTTAGGTTTAGTTACCAGATGTTCCAAAAGGTTGCCGGAAACACAGAATATTCATAGATTACAGGCAGACAGGCATGGACACTCTGAGCCAATCAGGAGTAACCCTTTGGAAGGGGGGATGTCTCTTTTTTCCCCCCCGGTTCTGCTGACGAGCTCTCTCAGTCGGGGGACAGGCCAAGCAGATCTGAGATGGATCCCGGGAGTGAATGAGACTTTAATGATGGGTGATTAGAGGTGGGTGTAGGTTGGAGAAGATGGTGGGAGATGCGATCCAACCACGCACGCTAGTAGTCTAGGTTTGATAACAAGGACATGAAATTCCTTGAATGGGTTTTCGGTAAGCGAGGAACGCGAACTTGTGAGCGTCTAGACGGAAATGCAGTCACAAACTGTTGCCGGGACCGTTGTTGCTGTCACAGGTGATGTCGTTGTCTCGTCGATAATTGCTCATCTGGTTTGAGAGATCCGTTGAAAATGCACGAAGAGAAGCAAGTTATGTTTTGTTTTATTCAGTCGTCATCGTCAGACTATGCCTAAAGGAGAAGCTGTTAGACAATTGAAAGAAGAGTCTTCGATTCGTCGTCTCGTATAACTGGAGGAAGTGGTGTAAGAATGCCGATGTCATGTTACGTCTTACCTTAGAGAGACTTCTCGAGAGATGATAAACAACCAATATCGGGATAAAACCTCCAGGGTTGTAAGTCACTACAGCACCGTACCTGTGCCGAAGGTAAGTGCCATGGATGGTTAGTGCGGTGTGACGAATCAGGGTTACTTAATTCCTTCAGTCTGTTCCGCAGCTGGCGTCCGGCCGTGGCTGCCCTGTGGATGGATGATGGCGGTGCCTAAAATCCACTACAGTAAACTCGCGGGGGCCCCATGTCTGTAGGATGGGACGCACCTGGTCTAGCTGGGTACGGGTTCATTTAACCCAACAACAGTGTGATATAAAACAGCCCATCTCATAATTACCACAACTACTCACTCGTTTTGCTGGGTGACTGTAACAGCAGCCCTGGACGTAAGACCCAAGGTTGATTCACCTCTGTAATACTTCCATAATCAAGCCATTCACAGTTGGTCAGGATAATTTTGCTTTTGAGCCTGAGCCAATTTCATCGTCAGACCTTCAGCCCATCGAGGCAAGGCTTGGAGGGGTTTGATGGTGAATGGGAGGTAGTGGCCCAACACTTGAGATGAACCTAAGTTAACATGGCATCATGCGATACAGGTAATGAATGGTAGGACAAATAAGCTTACATTGCCATTAAACAAATGCTGCCCCTCTTCGTATGTCAACATAATTTGTCTTAGTTCCCCAGCTACCAACTACCACTATATCTGCCTATCCAGTGCAACAAACAAATGAAATGAAAGCTTTAGGTAGCCATTTGACACTGGCACAGGTAAAGTATGTGATTGTCTGTTACGAAAAGTCCCCCGTCATGTCTCAAAAATTTTGTAGCGCACATCTTGCTTGCACTTAGGTTCATCTTTTCAAGAAGAGTGTGACATACCTATCACGCATTGCTCGGATTTACAAGGCATAAGAGGATGCAATATCTACAAGGCTGTCAAAAGCAAAGAAAAAGAAAATCAACGTCGTGATCTGTCTCTGTCCAGACATGCATTGATCTGCACGAATAGAATGACTGTCCAGGACCAACCACGAGGGCCCTCGTTGAGTCCTCGTTTCCAATAATGGTACAGATCGCTGTCAGCTAAGTCGTTCAACCGTAGGCATCGTCAAGCTACTGCGCTCGAGATCCTGCACTCTAGATCCTGGATCCTGGGGTTTCGCAGGCCGGATACACGTATGGAGATCAAGAGACGGAGTGTCAATTCCTGTTTATCGTCTGATCGTGTGGTCAAGCGATACCGAATTTGGACTTGCCGACGATACAGGGACAATAGACGTGGACGCTTCTGCCACTAGGCTACTGGGTAGTGGAGGCTAGTATGAATTAACAGTTCCACATCCTTGAACATGAAGATGATATGAGAATGGTGTCCTGTAGAGTAGCTCTGGTGTACTCTGTACGTGACGGGCTGTTCGGGTGAATTCCTAATCATAGCTGTAGCCGTTGATGTGGCTGCAAAACTAGGATAAATACGCTCAATTCAGTCTGTCCAGATGGTTTCCAGTCGCGACAGCTTGGATAGTCTCCCACCTGAGTCTGGAAGAGCTTAAACACAACAAGCTGTGCTGTGTCACATATTGGGTTTTCGGTTTCGGTTTTGTCTAGATAAGCCCGATGCATGCTTCATCATGTCTAGGCTGCTTTCATGCATTGTGGATGTGCCTCATTGAATGCAACGCTATCACAGGACGAGACTAACCTTGGTCACTGATATAATGTAGTAAAGCTTTGAAATCCCGGCTAAGGAGAGGGGAAAGGAGGATGGCAAGGCAAAATACAATGGAGGGTGGTTTTGAGATATCATGCAGCATCGATCGCAGCAAATTACATTCGTTGGTACATGAGTCCAGTTCATTAGATGTGGTCAAAAGGAACATGGGCCGAGTTTGAGACAGGATGGTCACCACTCAAGCTGACAGAGAAAGTCGGTGATAGATATATGATCAAACAGGAACAAGGGAATCCCAGCCCCATCTTGTAACAAGTCGACATCGAACCTGTCATAAGATCCTACAAGTGCTGTCTCAGTCGACGCGATAATATGGTGTATGTTACATTAGTAAGTACCCAGGTCGATAGATGGCGGTGGTCCGTCGAAGTGTTCCAGCCCATATTGACACCAACAGTTGTTCAGGCGCTGGAACTCAGGGCTAGGTCTACCAATGTACCAAGATTAATTACCTCTAACTTACCTTCTAACTAGGTATCAGGGTATCATTGCGTTCTGTACCTTAGGTACATGACCCTCATATCAATTTTTACGTCACCGCCAAGTAAGTGCTTGTTATACCGGTACCCGCTACAGTCCAGCACAACCACAACAATTTACTGCCAGGGATTAATAAAAAAATGTAGATTCAGCACGTCCTTTTAGCAACTCCATTGTTCCACAGTACTACCTCCAAGCCAACAGTCAACGTCGGTTGTCTTCAAGGTCCTTTATTGTTTTTCTGTTTCTCATTCATATATTCTTCCATTCTTGACAGCCCGGTCTACATCATCCAGCACCCGAGTCAGTAAGGCCGTATCACTCACAATCACAAGGCCCTGAGCTACATTAATACCTAGGCATTCACTCATCAGGGCCACAATGAATTGACTATTACTGGTACACGTACACTGTGGCTAGATATCCTTGGACAACTCCAACATCCCTTGTCAATCAACCAAGCTTTTCATCTTGCATCAAGTCTTGCATCAAACCCGCAAACTGGTATCCCTCCTTGAACATTATAATGCATACATCTTCTCATGAGGATCCCGCGGCGTCCTCTCTTGGGGTCAGTGATCGACAGGCGTCCGGTCTGACACGGAGCAATACCGCAACCAATGCTAGTTCAAGGTCTCGACCCAACTCGCAGAACTCCGTCACCGAAGCTCCCCATGATGATGTGCTGTCAAGTCCAAAGACACAAGACATCCTTGAAGCATGCAAGTGGAGAGATATCAGCAGACTTCGTTCACTAGCTGAGGCTGAGGGTGGGTTTCTCACAGATGCTCTGCGAAGACAAGCGTGTAGGTCTCTTCCGTTGATTGCTTGCTTGCTTGCTTCAGGACTCGCAGTTTATTCATGTTGATCCATTCTAACAGGGCCTATCCTCCTTGGTGTCGATGCAACCCCCGAGCCCCGGAACGATCTCGCCTATGCCGATGATGCATCTGACGATTGGCGGGATTTACCCCGTCACAGAGATGAGGATCAAGTTCAACTTGACGTCAACCGCTCATTCATCTATTACCCCAATAGTAAGTGTCTTCTTTTACGCGGATATTTCCTCAGAGCGTTACAGGTCCAGCGTTCGACTAAGACCAAATCAGATCAGTCCGATGCAGAGCTGAACCAGCGAAAATCAGAGCTGTCAGACCTCATCAACGAGGTGCTTCGGCGCCATCCTTTTTTATGCTATTTCCAGGGCTATCATGACATTAGCCAGGTCTTGCTTCTGGTGCTGGCGCCGGAACAAAGAGCCATTGTTCTTGCTCGCCTGTCGGTGTTGAGGATACGAGATTTTATGCTTCCCAGTTTTGGACCGACGACGGCCCAGCTTCGTCTCCTCCCCGATATCATACATGACGCGGACCCAGAACTACGCAAGCACCTCGCAGGCATAGAGCCATTCTATGCATTAGCGGGCACGCTGACCATGTACGCGCATAACATCGAGAGATACCGAGACATTGTTCGACTCTTTGATGTTTTCCTTGCTCGGGAGCCCGTGTTCACTATTTATGTGTTTGCACAGATCGTCCTTGATCGTCGCCATGAGATCTTTGAAATTGACGAACCCGACATGTTGCATGTTATTCTGGGCAAAGTCCCTCCAAAAATGAACCTAGACAAGCTTATCACCGATGCAGCGAACCTCTTTGAACATCATCCTCCTGAAACCCTTCGTTATTGGCGTCGGATTCCAAACTCGAGTGTCCTCAAGACTGCCCGCGATATCGAGGTCTGCGCTAGACAGTCGATAGAAGAAGGCTCTGAATTGTTTGAAAAGCAGGTCAAGGAACTTCGTTGGGCAGAATTCCAGGAACGCGTTAAGAAGACTCTCTGGGCCTACCGTCGCCCAGCAAAGGCAGCCGGTCTGGCTTTTGCTATTGGCCTCGTGGCTATCTATCTTCGTCGAAACCCAACTTTTATTCAACGTGTTGCAGCGTTCTTTTCCTGACACGCAGACACTATCGTTGGCTTGGGTCCGTGTTATGGCTCGGCTTAGGCATGGTTCCTCCTTTCTTGAGGTGATGAATTTGTAGAGAAAGTAGAAGGCAACATTTGTATAATTGATAGATGGATCAAGTTGCGGGAATGAAACACTAAAATTTCACCTAATTACTACGTGATCCATCATTTACACCCTAACGCCATACGGAACATCTCTCTGTGATCGCGCTGAACCCCGGAAGAGGGCATATTTTACACTGTAATATCAACACCATGCGGTCCCCTTCTTGAGGACAAATGCTCATTTAAACCGACCCTTCATAGTTATGAATCTTCTTGATACTTTGCTTTCAGTTCCTCAAAGTGCTTTTGCTGTTCATCAGCAAGTTTTCCACTCGCGTCACTTATGATTGTAAGGATGAGGGAGTAGTTGTTATATAGAAAGCGTCCGGCCTTGCGCTTCTCGTTTCCATAGGATTGTGCCTGGCGTGTGAGGAAAGCGTCAACCTCGGAGCGAAGACGATGAACACTGGCCACGACGGGCTCGTCATCGCCAGCATCAGTGCTGAGGGCCAAAAAGCCTTGAAGGAGCTGGGCAAAACGCTGCGTGACGACATGGGGTGCAGTTGTCATCTTGGTTGGGTCGGCGCGGCCAGGTCGGGAAGGGATGGAGTTGGTCAGGTGGCGGACGGACTCGCAGTGGCGGTCCATGATGACTTGGATGCGAGGCCAGAGAAGCATGTTTGTAGCATTGATATACCCGTCCACGGCGGGGATCTTTCGACGCTGAAGCTCAAATGCAAAGTGCTGGTTGAGGCGAATGCAGAGTAGCAGGCCAAGAGCGTCATACGTTTCCCCAATAAGGGTTCGTGAGAGGCTCTGGCCAAGCTCAAAGGTAGGTTCGAAGACATAGTTGAAGTTTTTGGAAATGGTAGCATAGGACAGCGCCGGAGAGAAAAAAGTAGCCATGAAAGTGTACTCGGCGGTTGCATTGTCAACAAGAGCCAGGTTGAAGTTGCGAAAGGGAACTTCGAGATAATGCATCGTCGTATCCTCTTCGGCGAGATACGAGGAGAGGGCGGCCTGGTTCTTTGTTCTGAGGAGGTCAATACGTCGGCCAAGGTTGAAAGCATCATGAGGCGGTCCAGGAACGCGAGAGCTTGATAAGACGGTGGCCTTGCGGGTCATGTCCTCGTGGCCAAGAGCGTCGTTCTTGTCAAGAATATGCAGCTTCACCTTTCCCAAGGCTTTCTCGTAGCGTGTGAATTGATTAAGGTAGTACCAACGCATGGTATTCATATAGGCCAGGGCAATCTCGTTGGCAAGGGTTGCGTGATGTTTGTGGAGGAAAAGGAAAAGATCCTTGAATCTGAGAAAGCTTTGTTGCTGGATGATCTGCGCATTGATGTGAGGGGAACGTAGAGCTTTGATTTGAGCGACGAGAAAGTCGCGAATGCGCTCAATTGCCTACAATTGTCAGACCAAAATCAGAGGGAAGATAAGGAGACTCTCTATACCTTGAAGGTGAGCTTTTCCAGTAAGGGGCCGAGATCTCGAGCAGCATTACTCGGTTGAGAGTCGGTCTTTTTCTTAAAAGCGACGGTTCTTCGATCCAAATCGGTGAGCATCTTGGACCATGTCTCATCAATATGCCCGTCTGAGATTTTAGAGATAAGATCTGGCGGTAGCAGCAGTTCCTCGACCAACGGCCCCAATGCCTTCTCTACCTCTTTCCTGTTATCCAGTCTCCTGTTGAGCACTGTCGATCGAGTCTGGAGAGATTCTATGTCGGCTGACACGGTGGCGAGATCGTTACGAAAACTTGTGAGGTTATGTTCGACAGAGTTGAGGACATCGTCGCAAGCTGCTATTGACCGATGGAGGTCTTCCAGCTTATTCTTTTCCTTCTCGCCTGGCACATGCTGTATTAGCGAAGTATTGTTTCTGAGACAAGAGCTACTCACTGTCTTCCGCTGTCTGTGGCTTTCGGGTGCTGATGACGGTCTGTTCAGGAGGTTGCGATGCAGCTAGCTCCTTCAATGACATGCCAGCGAAATCAGCCTCCAACAGGATGTCTTCGTCGCGAATAGTACCATGTTGTTTTGATACAGGCGGAGAATCTGAGAAATTTGACAAAAGATTTTCGAGTACTTGGAGAGAGTCTGGGCCAGTTTCGTAAGTAGAGGTTTGTTTTAAGCCGGAACCATTTGGTTTCCGCGATGATGACAGGAGCGACGATGTAGAGTCGTTAGATACGAGCGACACAGCTGAGCCACGCGTAGGCTGTCCTCCTCTCTGAGAAGTTGTATAAGGACTCAAAGCACTTGAGGTCCTCCTAGGAAGCGGCGAGTATGGCCTACTACCGGGCTGAGGAGTGGAGGGTCCGGGGGTGTTGACTGGCCCTCCAGCCAGCCGGTCGAGCCACATGGCGGAGGAACAGCGGTGATAGATAAGGGGATTATTCGGTGAAGATTTCGAGAAGATATAGGCCCTACGGCATGTTCGATTCTTTATGGATGATAGAGAGATTGCAAGATGGTTGACGGGACAAGGCTGATACAGCAGGATGATGATCAACTTTGGAGTTGTCGCCAGCTTTCAGGCACGGTTTCCGGGGAGCTCGGTGTAGGGTCGGTGTCAGGGGTACGGTAGAGGTGTGATTGGATAGATGTCCGTTTTTCATGAGCTTAAACCATCGGTGAGACGCTGAGCTGTTGCTGGTGTGGAGCATCCCTTCAGGGGGTTTATATATCTTGGATGCTAGCAGGTACTATCTGTAGGTAGGTAGGTCAGTACCTACCTAGTTGTAGACTTGTAGTAGTAAAGCTAGGCTTTCCAGCGACGGCAGGCCGAGTGATAAGTTATCCCATTCACAATGGCTGATGGAATAACGCGATAGGAACTGTATGTGATTCTCCTGGTGTTCATGGTTCAAATTTCGAATTATGTCTTTATTTCATATAAGTTCCTTACTCCCTAATATATCTCCAGAATCATATTTGTAGGATTGGCATACAGCAAGCATTCACAACGTTCTCGGCCCGTTGGCGTTGCCACAAGTCTCACACACCACAAAGCAATCTGCCACAACCAACCCCGCTGTCACGGGACACACAACTTACAACGGATTGACGAAAGAAACTATTGACATGAAGAGCAACAACAAGTTCCATGTTGACGAGTGAACAAAGCTCATTCTGAGAATTTTTCGCCGGTTGCTACATTGCCTATGAAGGTCTGCAGCTTGACAATGAGGTATCGGTAATGCTTTCGTCTCTTGTCTGTGGCAATGCCGGGTTGTTTTCGAAACCCCCTTGACTGGCTGGCTTCAAGAGGCGAACACATGATATGCACATGCAACCCCGCGTGAACGCTGAAAGGAAGTTTCATCGGAAACAGGCAAGTATTCGTGGATGAAAGGGGGTTCGGATTGACTAGAATACCTGGCGGGATGAGTTCCGGAAGCTTAGAGAGCAGAGAAAGGGTACACTATCACCTGATGCTTTTTATATATTCTCATTCGACGTTGGAAGGCAAACATGACCGCCTATTCGGAAAAAGGCGTGAAACAATGAAACTCACTACTTGTCCTATTATGCCAATGCTTTCAAGCGAATTCGCGTTCTCTACTCTTCAATATTTACTAAGGTCGCTGTCATGCCAGCAATCGACAAAACAAAGAAGCTAATCAGGCAAGCACTTAATTATCGAGATTATCAAAATGGTACTCGCTAATGAAATCAATCACAAGTAGATAGAAGTGGGCACAGATTGCTTTCATTGACTAACATTATACGCACCCAAAAAGGTCCACCTGGGTTCAATTCAACCTCCTTACCTACTTACTAGTACTTATCTACCTACCTAAGTACTTAGGTAGCTTAGATACTGTACTCAGTCCAGTTCATCTCAGTGGGCAGGTCATTAGGTTTCGCTTCCAGCAAGTGCCCATGCTGGAAAGGCCCTGAAATCCTCGAATGTCTCATGCCCCTCCAACCCCGCTTGAGAAAGTGATTCTTTGCCCCGCCCTGTTTCCCATCCTGCTCTTACTTCCAAGAGGGGTCGCTGGTACAAGTACCTAGGTAGGTAGGTCGGTAGGTACTGTAGGTCGTGAGAGTGTTTGGGCTGGACAATTACCTAGAGAGTGGGAAATAAGACATTGGACACATAAAGTAATGTTTTCCCATGAGAAAATGGTTTAGCATTGGACTGTTCTGCAGAGCCCACCTATCCGCTTTGATCTCTTCTTTTTTTTTTTTTTTCGTCCACTAATTTACTTGTCCCATAGGCTGAGAAGCTTACCTCCAGGCCACAGGCTACAAAACACAACTGGGCCGGTCCAATGCAATGAAAAATCCCAAAGTTGTGTCCACTGTTGAGCCTACACACGTCCAATCACAGCGCTTAGAAAAAAATTCCGTCGAGGGCCTCGCTACCTTTTTCTTTGCCCCCTCCATTCTCCTTCTCAAGGTTGGCCCTTTCCCTCTTCTTTCTCCTCCCATCCCATTCCCAAGCACCGAATCTCAGCCTTTTTTTCTCTCCCTTTCGGTGCATTCACCTTTCACACTCTCCCACCTTCTCTTGATCTATATCACCTCGACGTCCCGTCAAATACCATCACAATGTCTGAAGAGGTGAGTTGTTCTCGTGGCATTCAGTTCCCTTTTGCGCACGCACGCGCCCTTGCGCCCATTTTTCGCCCTGCGAAAATTCCACCCCGCATTGTGACTCTGCCCCACGACATAGGCAAAAAAACAGCTGCCTCTGCAGTCGGTCTTGGGCTTGGTCGAGTTGTCAAAGTGGTCATCACGGATATGCGCTGCTCACTTTGATTCTCATCTTTGTTTGCCAATACTCATACTTTTGCTAATCATTCATGTTGATATAGCACGATGTCACCTTCGACTCCGCCGATGCCGGTGCCTCTCTTACCTTTCCCATGCAGTGCTCTGCTCTGCGCAAGAACGGTTTCGTTGTGATCAAGGGCCGTCCCTGCAAGATCGTCGACATGTCGACCTCCAAGACTGGCAAGCACGGTCACGCCAAGGTCCATCTCGTCGCTATTGATATCTTCACCGGCAAGAAGTACGAGGATCTCTCCCCCTCTACTCACAACATGGACGTCCCCAACGTCAGCCGTCGCGAGTTCCAGCTTGTGAGTGAAACCCTTGCCCCGCTCCACAGAGGAAGAGAATCGGCACACCCCTCTCGCCACAAATCTTGGTTACTCAGCAACTAACAAGTAAATAACAGCTCGACATCTCTGACGATGGTTTCCTCTCCCTCATGAACGATGATGGTGACACCAAGGATGATGTCCGCTTGCCCGATGGTGAGGTTGGTGAGAAGATCAACCGTCTCTTCGTTGAGGAGGAGAAGGACACCAGTAAGTTTCACCACTTTCGTCCCTTTTGTGGATGTTTCAATTCTGTCAAATCTGGAGACGAAAACAATACCTAACATGTTGATTCTAGACGTTGTCATTCTCACCTCCATGGGTGAGCAGGCCGCCGTTGAGGCCAAGGAGGCTCCCCGCCAGTAAATTTGCCTAATCCTCGATTCGCCCCCCGGCTCACACTGGTCCCTGGCCCCTTTAGGCTGGTTGCCATCGGAAAATGGTCATAGCCTGAGGGATTATGTTTTTTGATGAAATCTTGGCACATCAATATCCACGGGCCTTGAGTTGGGCGTTGTGCAGAAGGACTTTATCTGGACAGGGTTGTCTGCTGGTTATGATATACGGCAATCCTGCGTGAACCGAGCCATTGGCTCATATTTTCCTTTGTTCTTTACTCACGCGCTGCAAATGCCATCATGTCACGATATTCGTAGCGGCCACTTTACGAGATACAAAAAAAATGGGAGAGCTATGGAGTTGATAAACAATTGTCCGGGTAACGGAGCATGGCCTCTTTTGGCTGGGCTATTCATCTTCCTTATTCCAACTGCAATCATGTGAATGTACAAACTGAACTGCCGTGAAACTCGAGTGATCTGCTTCTGCGAAACCTATCCAGGTATGCATCAAGGGTTTTACTTGACAATGGTCAGTCTAGGTAGTCAATCTGTCAAGTGTGGACGCAGAGTGAGGTGAGACGAGACGATGCAGATCGAATTTCTGAGGCTATATCCCAAGCATATTGAACGACGACAAATAGAAGTTCGAACGCATCCCGCGTGATGAAGAAAGTCGAGAAAATAACTGTTCACATTATCTATTTACTCTAGTGTGTAAGTAATTAGTAAATTCAAGCAAACATAGTCTTCAGTCTCTACTGTATCTGTATTTGCTCCAGAGTCTCTAGCTTATACTGTGTTGACCCAGCATTGTTCCTCCATCAAAGTTTCTTTTCCAGTTAACCTACACGACTAACTTACCTCATAAAACATCACCGAACGCAACCGCCGGCCAGCCTCCTAGGGGATGCTAAATCCTGTGATAGAAAATGGACGAGGAACGGGAGCTTCGCAAATTTCCCCGAGGTGAGAGGTGTCCAGAATGTGGTGCGCGGAAGTTTTATCTAGAGAGTGGTTTACGATTCTGTTCCAATGGCCACCAGGTTGAGGTATGCACCACGCGTCAAGCCCAATGGTATCCTATTTGACAAACACTGATATGATAAATAGGGATATGTTCAGTTCGATGTTGGTGATGAGGCAGATGCCGGCAAAATGGGAAGTGTTGCCCGGAAAGAGAAGGAGATCAAGGAAAAAGAACTCCGCCATCTCACCGGTCAGGCAGGCAGAGAACTTTTCCTCGAGTGTCTGCAACTGATCCTACGCAACCAGCTACTATGGCTTATACAAGAAAAGGGCCACCGCGAAGAGCTCGAGACTGTGGTGCGTGACCTGTGGGATCTTCGGACACGCGGTTTCAGCGCCATGGCCGTTGACGATGCGTCTGCTGGAGCGGAGCTAGAGGTCTTCAGCTCGCAGCCTGTACAAGAGGAGGAAAAGCCGAAGAAGTATAAAAAATCTACTTCTAGGACTCAGAGCTGGGAGCCGGATCGGGGGCCGGACTGGCCTATGCCAGCCGTGCTTGATAGTCTTGCCTTGTGTTATTTGGGGTGTCTTCTTTTGAGAATCCCAACCAGCATCGGCGAGCTCTGTGGCTGGGTAAATAGGAAGCTCATCCCTTTTAGAAGAGCGGTAAGTGTGATTTGGACTGCTTCTTTGATGCTCTTCACTGATGTCTTTTGCAGTATTATGACCTCCCCCAAGAGATGAAAGATCGACTACCGTCGGCTTATACGAGGGCCCTCAAGCTACCACTTAAATCAGCCCTGCAGGCAAACGACCTTCACAGTGCTGTTCTGGATCTGGCTTTGTCTTTCAACTACAACTATAGTATGGTCTTCCCACCTATCAATGATACACCCACTCTTGTTCATTATACAAAACAACTAGCATTGCCAGGTCAGCTCTAATTTATTATTATGCTTCGTCTCACGGCTAATTCCTTTAAGTGGACACATTGATCACAAGCAGAAGCATCATGGCGGTCCTTGGAGTATCCTTGGAGTTACCGATCAACAAGACGCGAGTATTTTTACTCGACCACCCCGAAATTCTTCTTCTCTCCATCCTTGTTGTTGCGGCCAAGCTTTGCCTTCCTCTTGGAAACTACCATCCACTTTTGGAGGATGCGAATACCCGGAGAAGCTTCAGGTTTAGCTGGAAGAAATGGAAAGAGGGCATCTCCGAAGCCTTAGATACAACAGATGTATCAAAGGGTGGACTTGTATTCGATGAAGTTACCGTTGATCAAGTCACCACAATGACGGCCGAGCAGTTGGACCATTATTTTTCCTACGTTGCAAGCTCTATCGATCGGTCGAGTGAGTATCAAGGCTTGGCAAATAAGTCTCTAGCTGACATGTCGCAGACGATAACTCCGTGACGAAATTCTTTCCTTCCGAGGAAGCCCCTGTCTCTGAAGAGATCACACAGGAGGCCACCGAGCAAGAGGTTGATGGCAGATCAAGACGAGTGATAGGCCGTGCATACAGAATCTTGGGGGAGGAAGATTCAGACCCGGATGACGACAGCTCGTCACGGGGTAACCCTATTTACGAGGCTTTTCGTTCAGTGGAAGACCTCACAGATACTGCGCGAGCACTATACGAAGCGGCTGGTATGAAACCTACTAGCGGTCCCAACTATTTCAAATTGCTCAAACTAACAATGCAGCGCAGGCCAAGTTGCCGGCTTGTCGCTGAAGGAGACAGTCGATATTGTATACATGTTAGAGCAGAGGATACTAACATGGCAGTTGGAGAGAAGAAGAAATCTGGGAGAGTTGGTGGAATGATACCTCTACATAGATCTAACCATCTGATTACGATAAAAGCTTTAAACGCTACATGCCACCATTTCGTACATGTTCCTATGTGATGAACGAGCTGTTCAACACCTATGTAAACGCAAGGACGTTCGTCTTGTAAGTCCACACAAGTCAACTTTCCATATTCGGCAATCGGACCCATCCGGTCTCCACCAGGGCTTGAATGTGCAGAAGTTCAAAATGACTGTGCAATATACCACGTGACTTTGGCGGTGACCCTAGGGTTTTCTTTCGGTTCAACATTCTGCCCCACCAATATTGCGCGCAGAGTTCGGCATCTCAATCTTCACATCGTCAGCGTCACAGAAATCAGTCAAGAGTGAGTAGAACCCCCCCATGGGGCCCTTTTATGGCCTTCTTATAATATCTTGAGACCGTTGTACTGACTTTCCGATGCAGTGCAGATGTAAGTTCCGAATCAACGACGCCGAGAACCCATCCCACTCGATTTACGGCTCCCCTTGGGAGCCGTCATCCGTATGCCGTTCCAGTACTGACAATTCGCCACTCAGTTTCGTGAAGACCCTGACGGGCAAGACCATCACCCTTGAGGTCGAGTCTTCGGACACCATTGACAATGTCAAGTCCAAGATCCAGGACAAGGAGGGCATTCCTCCTGATCAGCAGCGCCTGATCTTCGCTGGAAAGCAGCTCGAGGATGGCCGAACTCTCTCCGACTACAACATCCAGAAGGTGCGTTAGAGATGGGAGGCCGCGGATTTTCTTCGAAACGGCAAGATGACGTCGGATGGGAATCGTTGGCGGTCCGGGTATGAGAGAGGAGTGATCGGTTTGCTGACGGATTTAACAGGAGTCTACCCTCCACCTGGTCCTCCGCCTCCGTGGTGGTATCATTGAGCCCTCGCTCAAGGCTCTGGCCTCCAAGTTCAACTGCGACAAGATGATCTGCCGCAAGTGCTACGTACGTTCAATACTCATAATCCGAAGCTGTGCACCAGACGAACGGTGCAGTCTTCTCCGAGAATGGTCGTCATGTCTAACACAAAACTACAGGCCCGTCTCCCTCCCCGTGCCACCAACTGCCGTAAGCGAAAGTGCGGTCACACCAACCAGCTTCGACCCAAGAAGAAGCTCAAGTAAACGATTCTCCCTCGATGGATGTGGCGTCTGGGTTTTGGGCATTATGGGGTCGTTGGCAAAAAGAAAGGGGTGGCGGAAAGAGCAATGTTTCTTTTTGCTCGAGAGACAGGCTGGATGTTTTTATTTTAACAAAGTAGCATGTGCGGCCCAGGCAATACATTTTCAATGATGCCAAATACTTCATGATGCGTCCATTCCATCTCCTTCTTTCATGACCCTCTTGGTCACAGGAGATTAGCGGCAAGCAGTGATTTGAGTCATGTTGTTACGAGAGGAAAGGGCCCCGAATGTGATGTTTAGGGGCTGGTGGCTGCTAGGGAGGGACCTTTATGGTGAGAAACTGGCATGTTCAGGCGGATTCTACGATCTCGAGAAGAACAACTGCAGGTCGAGCCATCTGTCCAAGGATAACACAACTCGTACATGACAGTAGGAGTGAGTCCATTTAAGCTATGACAACTTCAAATCAATAATTGATGCTGTTCAACTTATTTTTTTTCTTTCAATCACGCCATGAGTTTTCTGTCTTTTCTCTAACCTTGATATTCAATGTATCAAATATAGTTATCATGAAAACATGGGCTTTTTGGTCAATTTAGTAGTAATATTCAATGTTCGCCAGATATGTAATACAGTTGACCTGACCCTTGCTCCTGTTTGAGGCTCCGTGAGGGTGAGCTCTGGTCGGGAAAACCCCGGCCATAAGACCAACACGCTGCGCGTCCCTCCCTCCTGAGCTAAGTACCTAGGTAATTAATTACCTTAGCAGGGACACCTGCCAGATTGTCCCTATCAGAAGCTACCTAGTAGTATACAGCTGTCATTCAGTCAGCCAAGTGCAACAACCATCCTCGATTTCTCTTTTCACGCTACCTTTTTTTCGACGACCATTTCAACTCAGTCGAATTCCTCCATTACGATCGATATCTAGGCACCGCTTATAAACAAACAGAGAAATCGATTCAAGTACACGATATGTCTGGTTCGGGTTACGACGCTGTCGTCGATGTGGACGATGAGGTATGTCCTCCCTTATACCAACCCTCTGGACCTAGGTTTTCCAGCATATTCACTACCCATCCTCGCATCTGATCCTATGTCTAACGAAGATATTGTCTCAGGGTGACCTCGGTCACACCGATCTTCAGGAAGATCTCGAATTCCACACCTCCAACTTCAACGACACAACCTCCAACACTCGCAAACCTCCTCCCGGAGGCAGCGGTCTCCCCGCGCCTGTCACGGCCTCCGGCTCCGGCTCTACGAAGCGTTTCCTCTGGTCCATCAACTTTTACGCGCAATTCTTCGACGTTGATACTTCGGCTGTCCTGTCGCGATGTTGGGCTGCGCTGTTCCCCAGGGCCAACTTTTTGGACGTCCTCGAGGGAAATCCTGATTTATATGGGCCCTTCTGGATCGCTACAACGGTCATTTTGATCTTGTTCCTGGGTGGTACTATCAGCCAGTATCTCTCTTCAACGGGAAAGACTCCTTTCTTGTACGACTTTAAGCTGTTGAGTGGTACGTGATTCGTGAATACTGGACGGGACTGTCCACTAACCATCCTTATCAGGTGCCGCTGGCCTCATCTACGGATACACCCTCTTCATCCCCATTGGACTTTTCCTTGCTCTCCGTTATTTTGGCAGCGAGTCAGCCAACATCCTCGAGTGCTGGGCTCTGTACGGCTATTCCAACCTCATCTGGATTCCCGTCGCTCTTATCAGCTCCTCGCCCATCTCCGTCCTCAATTGGGTCTTCGTCGCTGTTGGCTTTGCTATGTCTGTTCTCTTCCTTGTGCGAAACCTGTACCCTGTCCTGAGCGCCACCGACCGTCAAGTGAGCAAGATTCTGCTCGTCGTTGTTGTCGCCCTCCACGCTGGTCTTGCTCTCGCCATCAAGATCCTCTTCTTTGCACACGGCAGCCCTGTTGCCAGCAAACCGGACGATGGCAAGAAGGGAAGCATGATGTTTTAGACGGATAATTCAAAATGGGTGGAGTGATATTGAGGCATGAGATTCCGCATCCGGCTAGGAATACTGGTTCAGTGGATAGGTCTTGGTAGCCATATGATTTGGCATAACATTACAACCCTAGATGGGTTAACGATGGGAGGAGTCTAGGAACGGAAGGATATTTCCGCCTTGTCATTTGTACAATAGAGAGAGCACATCTATTTGTTTTGTTTCATCTCGTATGCGCTTCTCTTCCACTGCTCGTCCACATGCCTTGTCAACCCATGAATCTCTTAATCCCAATGTCATGACTACGCCAACAGCCCAGAGCACCGTCATGACTCAGTACCACGGCTATCAGGATCCTTCACTTTCTCCACCGGTCCATTGTTGGCTTCCCAATCCAGCCAGCTACCAGGATATTCACCCACGTGCTCCCATCCGGCATGCTTTGCCAGACCGGCCGCGGCACGGGCTCTGATGCCGGCCTTGCAGTAGAAGAGCAGCTCTGCGTCCTTGGAGGGTCTCTGAAAACCGTAGAGGTCTTCAAAGTCGTCCTCGGAGATGTGGAAGCTCTGGACGGCGGATGTGATGGGAATGTTGATTGCGCCGGGGATCTTGCCGGTCTGGAAGAGCTCGACGGGTTCGCGGACGTCTAGATTCGATTGATCAGCATTTATCCCAGCTGTGTGTTGTTATGAGAGCATAGAGATGAATGAACACATACCGACAATGACGAGTTCCCTATCACCACTCGTCTTCTTGCCGACCTGGTTCTTAAGTTCCTCGAATTCCCAAATCTTGCTGCCCGGGACAAACTGCTCATCCGAAGCAGAATACCATCTCCTCAATCCAGCATTACAGGAAACAGGGGTGACAAATCGCGGACGGAGAAGGGTCTGCGCTCGGCACGTTGTAAAGGTGATTCTCGAGGGGCGAGCGGCGACGGAGGCTGCGCGAAGTGCGGTGGCGGCAATGGAGCGACGAGACGCCATTACTAGGGTAATTCGGTGTTATCCAAGATGGTTGCGTACGGGTTTCTTGAATAGAGTGACGAGGTCCTCTTTGGTATTTGGGTACCTAATTGTTGCGGGTTGCGTATTCCAGAATGGCAAGTTGTAGTCTGAAGCTTTCCCCGAATCCGAACCTCAGAGGTTTTTTTTGGGGGAGGAGCTCTAGCAACTTACAGATAGTAAGGGAGGAGGGGATGATGCAAGATTGGGGTACGTACTGTATCGTCAAAGCTGAAATACAACCACTTACTCCATCCCTGAGTTATAGGTACTACTTCCATGAGGTCAACCTGATAAAAAAAACTGAATGCCGACTACCTAGATATTGGTCAAAATAAAAATGCTTGTGCTGGTGGCACTTATTATCATTATTATTATTATTTATTTTATCATTCAACGTCCCCTTGAATGCTCAGGTTGATTGTGTAATACCTGTTTCGACTGGCAGATAACGTGACACCTCTGGGTATTTCATAATTACAAACCCAGCTGACGCTGTCTGACATTCGTCATCCCTCGACAACTTCCTTTCTTAACTCAGTGACTACCTATCTCTACCTCACCCAAACGCATACAATCATGCGCCCCGAACTTGATTCAACTTTTACTGTATTAGGTTGCTGTTCAAATATCATACCTCTGAACATCATCATGGCCATCATAGTCATGATAGCCCTGATCATGGTCATGATACCTCCCCCCCCCCAAAAAAAAAAAGCACCAATGTAGTCTACTACAAAAACGCCGTCCGACGTCCCAACTATATACATCAAGAATAGGTATTACAACTAATATTCCTTGCCCAGTCCTAACCCCCATGTAAAACACCTCGCCAACCTTGGTGGGTGTTGCAGGGGAGCTGATCTTGCAGCTGCCTTACAAGACACTTGACTAGGCGATAGCCAAGAAATGACTGTCTTGTTCAAATCTATTTCCAATCCCATTTCTTTTATCTTAGGCCATCTTTCCTGGTTACCCTTTCTTGGTCCAAGGTACAGGCCTATTGGCATCGTATTCATGAGTCTGCATTCAAAAAGGAGCAGTGCTGGTCACAACACAGGCTTGCGGTATCGAGCCAGCAAAGTAAAAACTCCTCTCCTCACCACTTTCGCTCCTCAAATGTCAAGGGGCAATCATCCTATACATTGTTAATCACTCAATCCTTCTGGAAAACGTGAATCTAAACTAACCTTGGGGAAGATAGTGGCAAACACTTTAATCTCCTCCGACAGGGGAGTAGGGTGGTGCGTCCAGTTAAGCATGACTGATGCCTTTCCGACCATCAGCGCCAGGTTGAGCTGAGCGTAGACCTGGCCGAGGCAGTAGTGAGGTCCAACACCAAACACAAGGTAGTTCTTGGCGCCCTTCTCCTCAGCATCACCAGTGTAGTATCGCTCGGGGTCAAAGGTGTCGGGGTTCTCGTAAACGTCAGGGTCATGAAGGGCCATATAAGTCGTGGGGATCAACATGGAACCTGCAACATCGGTTAGCGAACATCAACAACCCTATTGAACATCTTCATCATCCACTTACCCTTGGGAACAGTGTAGTTCTCGGTGATGGGGAAAGGCCTCTTGGTGACATAGGGAATCATCAGGACGGGAGGACGGTATCGGAGCAGTTCGCGAACCACCGCACGAGTGTAGGTCATGCCTTCAAGCTGGTCCATGCTAACTGGGGCGAAGGGGTCACCGTTGCGGGCCTGGATGTTCTCCTCTCGGACACGGTCCAAGACATCTGGCCTCTGGGCCATGGTCTGGAAGAGCCAGGTGGCAGCGCTGCTGGTGGCATCCTGAGAAGCAAACAAGAAGGTGAAGATGGTCTGCGAGATCTCATAATCGGTAAACATACGAAGGAGAGGAGTGGGCTTCTCCAGGCCCTCCGTCTCACCCTTCTCCTCGGCCTCGCGCCAGCGCTGCGACTTGATCATTTGCAGAACCCAGCCGTCCATGATACATGTCACCTCGCCTCCGGCAGCCATGCGAACCTTGCTCTTGGCGGCGCACTTGGCGAACTCGGCGAGATCGTAGTCGGCCGCCTTCTTGCCGTACCATGTCTTGGTGAAGGGGATGATGATGGGGAAGTTGACAAGCTCGAGAGCAGCGGTGATGAGGTAGTAGTCGTCGGCGATCTTCTTGACAGCCTCGTCAGACAGGTAGTGGCCGACAAAGGTACGGCAAGAGACGGCGCACATGAGCTCGCGGAACTCGGGCATGAAAGGAACAGGCTTGTTGTTAGCCTCCTTGGTGACATTGACAAAGCGCTTGAAGTAGGCGTTGTACACCTCCTCCTGCCCAGGCAGATAACACTCGAGAGCCTTGCGGGTGAAGAGACCATTCAGACCCTTGCGGAAGTCAACGTGGGCCTTGCCGTCGAGGAAGACCCAGTTATCATGACCAAGCAGCTTATGGGCGACATCGACGACACAGGGCTTGACGTAGGTAGGGGAGTTGAGCACCTTTCGCGCCATGTCGCGAGTCGAGGCTATGACAACGAACTTGTGGAAGACCGAGACACAGCTCAGAGGGCCGCTGAGCCACTTGGCGTAGTACTCTTCGAACTTGGGGTCCATGGACTGGAGAAAAGGTCCAATGAAAGGCATCTTCCAGGCAGGGCCTACGATGGAGCCCTTGTTCATGATGTAGCTAACTGTAGCAGATATCATGGTTAGCAACATAACTTGAAAAACCTGCCGGTTTAGCAGAAGATCGAGACGCACATTGATCATAGACGACGCAAAGCGCAAATAGGGTGAAGAGAATGGTCCAGACTCCGGCGTTGGAGATGGTCTCGACGACATAATCGAGCTGAGGAGGAATGTTTACACTCGCGTACTTGGAGTTGGCGAGCATCGAGGTGAAGCCCCCGGTGGTGGAGTTGGCGGCATCCATGTTGAGGGATGATATCTCAAGGTGAATAGGATTGGCTCGAGTTGAATCTAATCGAGATATTTTGCGACGCCAGACCGTGGTTGAAAGTCGGCGTCTATGTGTTGCTGCAGCTAGGCGTGATGCTGTGCGTCGGCGCCGATGTTGTGATCAGGTAAACTCTGGGAGGAGTTATACAGCAATAACAGTATAGGGAGATGACGAGTCAAGTCTCCCAAACAACCAGTGAATCTCTCCGGACGGTCGGGAAGGGAAAACACTTTGGTGTTGAGTTGGAGGAGAAGGGGATGAGCAGGACAATAAAAGACGGTGGAAAAGTGGGAGGTGGAGGGAGTGGAGGTTTTTGATATGAGCAAGGCAGGCACCTTACCTAAGGGGAGTAAAGGTATCTTTTTTTTTTCACACCTGGAGCACCTCCCAGGCAGGTGAAAATTAAGTGTGACAGTAAGGCCAGGAAGGTACAGTGCTCAGAGCAAGCAATTATCAGGCGAGTACGGAGAACGAAGGGTCTTGTTTATTTCGTCCGCCAAATCTTCGTCTTAGGGAGGCATGACTTGCCCAATTCATCGCTACACATCTACGCATCTCTAGGTTTTTAGTTTGGAAGGCACTTTTACTGTTTCTTCTTGGACGCTGAATTCTAACTCATGATGGGTCGCTCAACAGCTTTGACGAGGTACCATGAGTAAACTGGTACCAAGGGAAAGAAATTTTAGTCCAGGGTCATTCATCATCGAGGTCTACCAGGAGAAGGGGGAGGGGTGTGTACGTTCCGCTAATTAATTCTGATCCGAAATGGAAGATCATCGGTGTCAAAGCTGTGCTAGTGAAGATGAGTTCCAAATAGGGGTGTGACAATAGTAGGAAGAGGCCGTTCTGTTACGCGTGTGAATTTATGGGCGGGTGTGGACATGGAATGTTTGTTTTTTCGGAGTCTCGGAGTATAAGACATCCCATTGAGTGTTTGTAGTTACTATTCTGATGGTTTTCACATAGCAAGGCTAGCATTTGTTACCTGTTTGTCTGTTCGTTCAGCATACTGCAATGGCCGTGAATTTCATTTCTCCCAGAATTTGCTGTCCCTAATCCTTTTGTTGTTGCTTATAAATATGTACTGCCAAGTATAGTAATTAAGGAAGCAGCGCCAAAGATGGGTGTGGACGGTTTAATTGTTTCGGTGGGGTTGGGAGAGAGAAAAAAAAGCCACAAGCGCATCGTTCATGACCAAACTGACCAGGATGGTTGCTTGAGCTCGCAAAAAGCAATTGAAACCAAAGAAATCGTTGCTTGGATGTCATATGTGGACAATTGCATTGTTAACTAGCAACTTAAAGAGCTTATAAGTTCAAATCTATGCTACTCTGTCTTCTTTCAATGTCGTTGAGCCATAGGGCAAACTGCCTCTATGCGGTGCGAAAAATGATGCGACAATGTAATTGGAGTCATTTCAAATTACACAATTTGAACCCGGTGTGGTCCGTGATATCACATGGTGATCACCCAAAATGGTTTAGTTTCCGCTCTTCAGGACGACGTCCATTTCCATCCGGCTACTTCGGGCTCCGGGTCCTAGAAAACATACCATTCTGCGGCGTGCATTCGCCCCGGAAAGAGCCCCCCTTGTCGGATGCGATGTGATGAGTTTACTGTTCAGTGTTTGTAAAGAAATAAGGCAATAATGCAGCATGGGGAGGAGGGGATGGTGAGAACCAGTTGAATGTTTCGTTACTTCCCCTCAGATTATCAAGCTTGCTTGCTCGCATGCATCGCCTCTATTCAATCACCAACATCTTCCAGTTGATGCTAACCTAACCTTTCATTCACTCCTTTTTTTTTCATCCACTAACCGAGACCCTAGCAAGTCAGTTCGGTCCATCTTCATTGTCAATAGATCTTTTGCTTTGTTGCATGCTCCGGGAATAAAGAGAATCCCTTAATAAACTCCGCCGTCATCCCTACTATGGCCAAGTGCCCCGACAAATTCGAGATTACAAAGAGCTGGTTTAACGATCTCTTGTTGCTTCGGATATTCGTAGTGGATCGACATGTGTTCCTTCTTTTTTGCTTCTCCTCTCCTTCTCCCGCGGTGTCAGTTATCACGACGTCTAATCAGCCGGGAAATTCCCTTAAACGCCATGTTCATCGTACGTTGCAGTCAATGGTCTTATGCCAGTGGTTGGCTATTCTGGCATCTCGCTGTGCCTATTCGACGCATGGCACTCAACAAATCCTCGGAGGTTTGCTTCTTGCTCATGCCCCGAGCTCTCTGTTTTATGTTACCGCTGTACCTTAGCCTGCTGCTGCTAAGGGTATCCCGACGACATGACATATCCAAGTCCATTCAGGCAAACTGTAAGTCTTGGTACATGCTGCCTAGCCGCTGCTTCTACTGCCTTGACTCCTGCTTCAATTGTCCGGTTGCTTGCTGGGGTTCAAAACATGACATTCAGAGACGAGTGGTTTGAGTGTAACTCATTACACAGTAGAGCAAATAAACTACATCGGATTTGATGTCGATGAAGGTGTGAGGCACAACCAACTCAAAATCACCCAGCAGACGATTGGCCTATCTCTCGAACATGGTGTGGATGGTGTGGAGGGGCGAACATAAGGCCAGGGACATGATGGCATCGCAGTCCAATGGTTGAGCTCTGATGGACAGGGCCCTCGCTAATGGTCCCCAAGGGGTGTGGGCAGATTGTCTTTATGACAAACGTTTGACCCCAATCCGTGTATTCCTCCCCCACCTGGTGTAAATGCATCCGTCCCTTGGCAACCAATGGGCAAATACGACGTATTCGGCGAGCCTCGAGTGTCAGGACGCTCGGCATCGGGGAGTTGGTATTCGCCATGTCCATGATGGCCTGATCATCTTCAGCGGAATATTTATTGAAAAGGTCATTCTGTTTCTGATTCTAGAGGTTGACTTGACCGCTATTCAGGTGACAAAGACAAGACAGATACGTTCTCAGGAGGATAGTCTATGTCAGTCGCCGCTTTGGGCAGCGTTCGCACCGTACGAATACGAATACGACACCAGTTCAAATATCTTTGCCTCAGTTTTTGACCACCAAACAAACGTTCGTTGGCTTAACCCTGGGTAGTGTCCGTGTCATGCGGGCAGACGCCTCGTTGACTTTTCGTCTAACGAGTGTCCTTGGCTACCTGCTAAGGTTGTGTATTTGTTTACACGGTTGTGGTTTTCCTTGATATCAAGCCTTGCAAAGTACCCATAGGTATGGCTCGAGTTGCCGCTGGTACCACTTCACTCGTACAAGTACACACCCGCACTCATGCAACCATGGGAATGCTTGTATCATAATCGACTTCACGTGTGGGTTCCCTTTTATAGTAGACGATCTATGAACCTGTAGCTGGTGTTGGTTATTTCGACGGTGACTATTGGCGTTCCTTGTTGGGCGTACCCTGGAGTTCATCTTGCTTCTATCGACTTAGAGGCTTCGTATCTCCATCTCGCGTATCAATCAAGCTTGGGTAGTCACCCCGTAGCATATCTCGCTATTGTTTGCTGGGATAATTACCCTCCTGCACGACATGGAAGAGTTGTCTGTGCTTTTCGGCAACGATCTCATGTCAGATCTAGCTAGGATTTTGGGGTGGTGTTTAGGTTGACAGGCTAAAGTCCATCCATATGTTGTACATCATTTCCATCACCAAGTCCATCACACAAACCATAGACAACCCGATCC
>JABGLY010000772.1:0-46856 GCA_013623525.1 Fusarium dimerum | reverse complement strand
GGATTGGAGAACGTCATCAACATTGGAGCGGTTCTTCATGCTCTGGCCGGCGCCGGAGTCGACCCTCGTGGGGGGGACTGGGGTGGGCGTGATGGCATCTTTGTCGTTGGACATGATTGTCAAAGACGTGAGCTGTATGCTCGTAAGTAAAGATGGGCTTGATGAGAGAGAGTGATGCTGATCAAGAGCGCGAGTCAAGACATTATATATTCGATATCCGCCCCCCCCCTTTCATCCACAGACTGGAAATGAAAAACAGAACGACTCCAAAAAGAAGATCATCGCCGCTACCAACACTAACTCAAGCCCGACAGACCGTCCATTGGATCCTAGTCAGTACAATAAGCGATTGGTGATCTAATCTAATCAGATCATCAGTGGAGTTTCCCGGTCTCTCTTAGTCTCCATCACAGGTTCCTTCTCGTGTTCACCATTCTTACAATTCACCCAATCCAACAAGTCCCTGGAAATTAATGCGGGAATAAAGTGGATGGAACAAGGCACTCATCGCAAGGTATTCTTGTCAAGGAACTTATGTAAAATATAACTCGAGAGAGAGATTTTCCAAATGCATGCCTCGTATTGCAAGAACCAGAGTGTGAAGGATTTTCTTTCGCTCCGGTTGAGTTAACGACCAGACTTGCCCCCCAGCAGAGTCCACTTGCATTGGTCGAGTACTACCCGTTAGCCCCTGGTATACAAACGATGGCAGATCCATCTGGCGGCCGGACCCTGAAGGGAGCGGATGCAAGGTCGGACACCGTTCCACTTTGTTCGGCCGGCCTAGTGGGTGTCAGAAAGGGAGTAGACACCAATGGATCTCAAGGTTTCTGACACTGGCGGGTCTAGTTTGCTCTGCTGGTATGAGTACACTGAAATGCGGTTGTCTTGGTGGCAAGTAAATGTCTTAAGATGGATGTATTGGTAGTCTACAGAGTAGATTCCGGCTAATTCAACCTTCGATCTGGATATCANNACAGCATCTTCCTCCTCAGCATCTCCCCTACTTGTTCCGTCATCGTGGAACTTTGTTTCCTGGGCTGCAGAGATTCATTGTTAGTATCCGGAATTCTCCCAAGAGGTTGCATTTCGACTGTCAACTCACCACTCCATAATTCGGCATAGACTCCTGCACGGTCAATCAATTCCCGATGTGTGCCCATCTCCGCCACACGCCCCTCCTTGAGAACGATGATTAGGTCCGAGTCGAAGATGGTGCGCAGACGGTGCGCTACAAAGACGCTTGTTCGTCCCTTCTCGCGAAGGATGCTGTTGATGTTGAGCATCAGGGCCTGCTCCGTGTGGGTATCGAGAGCACTCGTCGCCTCATCAAAGAACAGCAGGGGCGGATCCTTGAGGAGAAGTCGACTGACGGCAAGTCTCTGCTTCTCTCCACCGGAAATCATCAGTCCCCGCTCGCCAACCTTGGTCTGATATCCGTCTGGGAACTGCAGGATTGTGTTGTGAACGTGTGCGCGCTGAGCTACGGCCACTACCTCTTCGTGGGTCGCGTTGATGGATCCATACCGGATATTATGCTCGACGGTGTCGTTGAAGAGGGGAGTATCCTGGGGGACCACGCCGATGGACCGTCGCAGGGACTCCAACTGAACATCGCGGACATCCTGGTCATCAATCAGGATTCGGCCGCCTTGTACATCGTAAGACCTGAACAGCAGACGAAGCAACGTTGACTTGCCACATCCACTGGGTCCAACGACAGCAACCTTCTTGCCAGCAGGGATGGTCAACGACAAGTTCTGGAGAATAGGTCTCTCAGGGTGGTACCCAAAGTTGACATTCTCAAATTTGATCTCTCCACCCTTTGACAGAACAAGGGGCTTGGCGTTGGGCTTCTCCTTGACGTTGGCGTTCACCTTCTGCAGGTTGAAGAGGGTCTCCATATCCAGGAGAGACTGTCGAAGTTCGCGGTAGACGGATCCCAGGAAGTTGAGAGGCACGGAAAGCTGGAACACAAGCTGATTCACCATAACCAGGTCTCCAACGGTGAGGGCGCCGCTGGCCACACCGTTAGCGGCAAGGTACATCATGGCAGTCAAAGATGTAGAAAAGATGATGTTCTGACCACTGTTGAGGAAGGCCAGAGACTTTGCTACCTTGATGGAGCTCTTTTCATACTGCTGGAGAGCATTATCGTAGCGGGCGACCTCAAACTTTTCGTTGTTAAAGTACTTGACAGCTTCGTAGTTGATGAGTGAGTCTACAGCCACTGTCGAAGCCTTGTTATCAGCAGCATTGGCCTGACGACGGAACTTTGTTCTCCACGCCGTTGTCCAGATGGTAAAGGCCGTGTAACTCACCATAGTGAGGGCTGTGATAGCAGCGAACTTGGCACCATACTGATATGTCAAGATACCACAAACCATGCTAATCTCAAGGGCCGTTGGCAGAATGTGAAAGACCATACTGGTTAGTAGAAAACTAATACCTTTGGTACCACGATCCAGAGCTCTTGTCAAACCACCAGTCTGCTTGGAGAGGTGAAAGGTCAAGTCAAGACGCAAAAGATGATCGAAAACATTGCAGGCCACTCTCCGGATAGCCTTCTGAGCGACCGACGCAAATATAGCATTGCGCATCTCCTGGAATACAGTTGCGCCAATACGGGTTGCGCCATAGGCGAGAATCATGGTGCCGGCAACAGTTGTTGCAGTACCGCCCATGGTCGCGACATCAATGTTCATAGCATCGACAATACTCTTGAAATAGAAGGGAATCTGGACGTTGAGAACCTTTGCGCCAATCAGCAGGAAGACAGCGAGGCTAACACGAAGCTTTGTTCCCCAGTCATCCGTTGGCCATAGATACCGAGTCATCTCCTTCATGATAGCCCAGTCAGCTGTGCGCTGCTCAGCGGCAGTCTTGTCGACCGGCGCGAGAGGGTCATTCTTATTCGGCGATGCTTTCTTCACAGAGGAAACAACGGTAGCTTTCGCAGGTATAACTTTGGGAGGTTCTTTGCCGATACCGGGAGCTCGAGGTTGTTCGCGGCGCGGGGCAGATGTCCAGAATAAGAGCACGGGAGCACCTGCGCCTAGTCGTTGAGGAGCCCATGGCGGTCTTGAGAGTGTTCTTACAGGGCTGCACCGAGTGCAGAGCAACGGCGAGCGCTGTAATAGTCGCGGAATCATGATTGTGAAGCAATTCGAGAGAGCATTGTAGATGGGCGATAGTATGGTATGTCGGGATTCGGAATGGTGGGGGTTCGGTGTCTAGGAGTGATCTATAGAAGGGGAACAAGAAGGCGTTTGAGAAGCATTCAAGGCCTTGGGAGTCATGAGAGTCGATCCGCAACAACAAGAGTACATCCAGACGAGAAAGCAGAATTTCCAGGAGAGGGAGTATATCTCGTGTCGGAGCCCTCAAGGTGGATTGTCTCAAGGGCTAGCTGAATGACGATATACAAGGGTTGGGGCCTGAGGCAACAGAGTCGAAGACCAGAGAGACCAGTTCTTGCCAGATTTGAACTTGTAATCTGGATTAATACCAACTGTGTGTGTTATATAAACGAATTGGGTTCAATATACAAGTGAGTTCTACAATCGACGT
Organism: Fusarium dimerum; assembly: GCA_013623525.1. Classification (NCBI taxonomy): domain Eukaryota; kingdom Fungi; phylum Ascomycota; class Sordariomycetes; order Hypocreales; family Nectriaceae; genus Fusarium; species Fusarium dimerum. Next base: position 43,286 of record JABGLY010000772.1, on the reverse strand, counting down.
TCAAGGGAGTATTTCTCTCGACTTTCTTTTGGTCTTCTTGATGGTATCGATTCAACTCATCTTGAATACAGCAACAAGGGTCGTCCGTGCTCTGATCATCACTACACTCTTGATGCAACTGGGCCAAGCGATGGTGCAATTGAGCGATAAAGCCATATATATATATATATACCAAACCTTTGTTGAACTGATTTGATGATTTAAATGATCCTTTATGTGTATTGTGTATCCATCAATATCGTTATGGTATCTGAGAAGAAATTGCTAGTCAGATTATCTCACATGGTTGGTTGGGTGATCGGTCAGAAAGGGTATGCGACTGTCAAGTCACGTACAGACAGCTAAGCTAGATGGGACCCTGGTTTTCCTATCTCTATCTGCCCGTGTTTAAGCTCATGACCGTCACATGTTCTTGCGACAGCTACAAGTAGCTTATCCTATAGAATAGTAGACCAAAATACCACTTCATCTTCCTATTCCGTACAAGATATAACGTAGAACCAACTGTTAACTTATTTGCTTCCCATTCCCTCATCTTACTCTTGTCTTGGCTTCAACCCAATGTACGTCAGACGCCCCTCAGCAGAACCCTTATTACCCACCTAAATTTAGCTAGCTCGTCAACTGGGTTCTGTGCTGTGTTTGTGCTGTGCTGTGCTGTGCTGTGCTGCTATGCTGCTGATACTTGTCCCTGCATCCTCCAACCTCCAAGCTCCACAGATTTCATGCAACCTGATCAGCTCAGGTGCAACTTCAACTTTTCCTTCACTTCACTTCACTTCACTTCAATGTCAAGATAACAACTTCTCTCAACCTGTAACCTCAACAGCACTTCCATCTCTCATTCTGGAAATTGCGGCACTTGCAAAAGAATAACGGGGTGTATCTTCGTGCAATATGGACGGCCGCCTGGCGCAGCTTGTGCCAGCGAGCATCGAACCCTTCATATCTACCATCCAACGATCTACCACTCTCACCATACTATTCACCGTCTTCGTTGTCCTCATCTCTTCCAGATTCATCACTGGAAGCTCAGGGTCTACTCGAAATGGCTCCAGAACGCCACCTCTTGCTCCTTACTGGGTTCCAATCCTAGGTCATGTTCCTAGAATGCTCTTCAATGCGCCTTCAGCATTATCAAGTCTGCGTAACCAATATACCCAGGGCATCTTCTCTATAAAGCTTCTCAACACCATCCACACAATCATCTTCAAGCCTTCTCTTTCTGACAACCTGCTGGAACAACCGTCCTCTGTCGCCGACCACCAGAGTGTCATTCGATATCTTCTCACCTCATGTTTTGGGCTCACTCAGCAAGACCTTGATACCTATGACAAAGCTGCTGAAGAACTTCATCAGGTCAACACTGAAAAGCTCAATGATGAGACACATCTCAGCAATCTGAGCCAGACTCTGATTCGAGACTTCCAGACTGTTGCTGCTGAACTTGTCTCCTTCAATAGCTATCCCACCGACCAAGCAGACTGGGAGCGACTTGCCGACGCAGAAGTCATCGAAAACGATGCTGAAAAGGAGAGCATCATGGAGGCTGAGTGGTTCAACCTGGTCAAGAATTTCGTAGCCAAATCAGCGACAAGCTCCATCTTTGGTACCGACTTTACAGAGAACTTCCCCGACATTTGGCCTCACTTCTGGGCCTTCGACCAGGGTTTTCTCCCTTTGGCCTTGGGTGTTCCTATCTGGGCTCCCCTTCCTGCTTCGCAAAGAGCACGAATCGCCTTGAGAAGACTTATCGGCTACTTCCGAGAATATCACGAGGCTCTGGACAAGGCCATGGCTGGCGAAGACCCTGGTGCAAGATGGCAGGATATCCAGAACGCCAGTGAGCTCGTTCAATCAAGATCAAAGATTTTTCGTCAGCATGGATTGTCCATCGACGCTCGAGCATCTTGCGATATCGCGCTGCTATGGTCCGTCACTTCGCAATCAACATCGCTCATCGCCTGGTCCCTTTTCGAACTCTACCAGGACCCTGTTCTTCTAGCCCATGTTCGCGAGGAGATTTCCCAGCACATCAACATTGTCCAACCCAGCCACGACTTCGGGGGTGCTATCTGGATTCCTCCTGATATTAAAAAAGTCGACTTCAATGCTCTGCTGAACAACTGTCCTCTCCTTGAAGCTACCTATCTCGAATCACTCAGACTCTACGGGGGCGGCTGGCACGTGAGAAAGCTCCAAGCAGATGTAGTGCTCAAGGATGAAGAGGGTAGCTACATCTTGAACAAGGGAGATTTTGCACACATTATTGCGGACTTGTACCACACTGACCCTCGAACGTTTCCTGATGCCCGGGTCTGGCAAGTTCGTCGTCTTCTTGAGGAGGATATTGGCGAGAACGGCGCCACGACTCATCATGTGGACAGTTCGTCCATAAAGCAATATCGTAAGTCGGGAAACATCATTAAATGAGGCCTTGACTAATTTTAACAGCTGGAGGTCTGCCGCTCTTTGACGAATCTAACTTGACCCGACGAAAAATGATGCTCTACACGTCCGTCATCCTCACCCTATACGATGTGACACCGGTAAGTGGTGGAGAATGGCCTGTGCCGGTAGCTTCAGAGGGGCCAGTATCAGAGCACTGCTTGAAGCCGATGAGGGTCTGGATTAAAAGAAGGGAAGTGCCTCGAACAAACTGAGGTATCGAACGCTACGTTACCTCCGGGGCGAGGCCTAATTTGGGAGGCATTGGTGACGGTTCTCACTTTCAAGCTGTATATGAAACTGTATATGCTTGACTTACGAGTAAAGAAAAAGACAGTCGTCGGGACTTAGCTCAGACTTATTCCTTCTGCCGGCTGGGGATACGTATGTTTAATGAATGGCATACGACAGCCGATAACAACATGACCGAGACAGCAACATGAACAAGCGAACTCCTATATTCTAGCAGGATTCAAACAGATATGACCAAGTGAAAAGAAACCATTCATCGACTTGAAGACTTGTTTGCAAGTGCTAGTGGCTCATCAACGCGAGAAAGCCTGAATAGGTGACTTACCGGACTTGCTGACATCGAAGCACCTTATACCCGTGAGATAGTGGAATGTATGGGAAGTGGTCCAGAGGATGGTGAAGATGGGCTCAGAGAGTTGCATGATGGAAGCATACCCCTCTTGTTTTGCATTTTCGATCGTCTTCTTCAACAAGCAATAACATCCCCGATGGCGCAATTGGCTAGCGCGTCTGACTGTTAATCAGGAGGTTGATGGTTCGAGCCCATCTCGGGGAGTTAGTGATATCCTTTTGTAACGTCACTTTTTGCTCCTATGGCTCTGAAATAGTTAAACTCTTTTTTTTTCTGGTGTGGAGTGGCATTATTATGTAGATCGATTCGGTATTGTGCTATTCGTGAGTCTGTGATCAAATTCATATATAATTGGATGTTGCATTTGAGCAGAACAACAGCTCTAGACAATGGAGACGCCTAAATACTATTGACGACAAGATTGACATGAACGTAAAACTACTAGTGGATAAGATATGCATACATACATACTCATATACCTACTGATAATACGTTTCACTTGACCTTGGTATCTATTGTTTGTGTATGGTGGTTTGTAAGTATATATATATATACTCGAAGATGGTACTCAGACAAGATCATCCCACCTATAAAAATCTCTTATTATTCTCTCTCCACAACCAGACAAACTAACACCAATATCTATCTTACTTCCTAGACAGAGAGCATTTCTAGTGATTTACAACGTCTCTCTGATTTTGTATCTTCGCATTTAATTGTAATATCGTCCTTAGTTGCTAGTTCCTTGCTACTCAACACGAAAATCCTCTAAAGCATGCTGTTATGGATGCGGCTTGCCTCTGTAGTGTCATATGTTCGACTTCACGTCAAGATAAGAACGAACAGCATGTTTGCTTGTGACGCAAAAAGAAAGGCTACAGGCGTGTCATAGTTTCTCCGGTAGGAAGTCTCGAACAATGCAAAAAGAAGAGCTCGTAAGCGGTTATAACTCCCCGAGATGGGCTCGAACCATCAACCTCCTGATTAACAGTCAGACGCGCTAGCCAATTGCGCCATCGGGGATGTTACTGAATTGTTGAAGTCGGCCTTCGATATTGAGGTCCACGAATCTCGTCCTCAACGATACTCTGCGGACCGTGATGTAAAAAATGGTTGTCGAAGCGTGCAGAAAAGTGAACTCGTCCATGAAGTATAGCAATCCTGCTAAGACATTGTGAATATGAGCCAATGAGAGCGGCTGCTCCTATGTTGCTGAAGGCTTTGAGTGCATGTTTTTGTCTTTAGGGTAATCCGGTAGGGAACATTTCAACAACATTGACCATTTGCACTATTTGACAAAGATGCACAATTCACTTGACCAAACCTCATGTTCAAGAGGCTTTCTCAGATAATTTTGGAGGTTGTCGATATTCTATTTTCAGCTAGTGTTAATAATCGAGCCGCACTGGAGACACTATGTAGATAAGTACCCAAGTGAATCGCTCACCCATAAAGCCATTTCACAAGTAATTGATGATTTTTGCGGTAGGGCCTTTCAGTATACACTAAAGCTCCCAACCCTGAGACTTAGTCGTTCAGAAAAGAATAAAGAATAATGTACTTCCTAAATCACTACTGACCTGTCTTTTTATCGGCTAAGTCAAGTCAAGGTTCGAGCCCATTACCGGACAGTGTTGGTGTTGATGTCTATGCTCGCAATCGCTTACGATCCTACGAGGTCAGCGTGGGGAGCAACAGGCTTCATTACTCACAGCTATCACAAACCTGACACTGGCTTTCAGCCATACCATAATCAGAAACTTTGATTAATCGTAGAGAAAGTGTGCTTGTGAACTCTTGTATTTCAACATCATCACCATCTATCGGGGTATATCAAGCCTAGTCGTCAAAACCCGTAAACTCATCATCACCCTTCGCCGCCTGCTTCTCCGTCTGTGCCTTGGCCTTGTTCTGCCTTCTTACCTCCGCAATGAGCTCAGCCAGTTCCATCTGCTTTGCCTTCTCATCATCCGTCATGTGCGCCATCTTCTCCGCCTCACGCTTCTTCCTCCTCTTCTCCCTCCTCTCTTCCCTCTCGTCCTCCTTTCCGTGCTTCAAGCTCCATGCTTCGTTGTTCTTGCGCTTCTTCTTTGCTTCCTCTCCCTTGTCAGGCTTGTCACCGGATGCCTCTGCTTCAAGGGCAGCCTTGCGAGCTTGTTCTCGGGCTTTGTCCTTGTAGGCGTAGGTGTCCCAGTCCATTTTCAAGCCAAGACTCTTGTCTCCCGTCCAAGATTTCAACTCAGGCATACGTGGCATGCGCAACAGTCCCCAAGCATTGCCAAGATCAGCCCAGTCGAGATCAGCACCTCGGAAAATAGAAGTCGCTTGATGAGCAACATAGCTGCGAGCCCAGCTCACAAATGCCTTTTGCGCCTTATCGTACAATGCCCTGTCTGCTTGAACGAGATCGCGTATACTATCCGTAGCATTCTTCGCATCCTCTTCCGACGTATTTATGTTCGGCTTCTCCAGAGGAGTAATGGGTGTTTTTCGAATCTCCAAAAATTTGATATAATCTTCTTCCCGTCCTGGATGAAGCATCACCACGGCCAAACCTTTGCGACCAGCACGGCCAGCTCTACCACTTCGATGAATGAATACCTTGGGATCTGAAGGAGCATCAATTTGAACTACCAAGTCGACCTGAGGAATATCCAGACCTCTCGCCGCAAGATCCGTTGTTAATAGGATAGTGGGAGAAACGGAGTTGAGGAAGCGATTAAAGTTCTTCTCTCGTACTTTGGCAGGATGCTTTCCGTGCAAGGGAACGAGAGAAAATGTATCTGGAAGAATGGCAGGGAGGACATGCTGAAAGTAGTCGACAGCTGCGCATGTTGATAGGAAGACAATGCTTCTCTGGGGCGTTAATGGCAACTGCTCTAGAAGTTGTGCCAGTGCAGGGAGTTTCTGACTAGCAGGCTTGATCAGATACTTCATCTGAAGACTCGCCGGAATCTTTCTATCCTCGAGGATACCGCCATCCTTCATCTTGACCTTGACTTCGATCTTAACTGGATTTCGTAGACCAACTCTGATAATTTCACCAACAGCCTCGCTAACACTGGCGCTGTACAGGCCTGTTCGGCGTTGTTTAGGGAGGTGTGACAAGATCTTTTGTAAATCTGGCTTGAAACCAAGATCAAGAAGGCGATCGGCTTCGTCGAGGACAAGCACTTCAAATGAGGACTGAGGACAGTGTACGTGTGGAGAGGAGAGGAGTTCAACAAGTCGACCTGGCGATGAGATCAAGACATTCGGGCTGTGTCGGAGGAAGTGACTGAGATCCTGTGCTGGAGTTGTGGTACCGCCAACAAGCAGCTGAGGAACAATAACTGGGACAGTGCTGGCTGGTCGCTTCTCTTCGCCTTTTAGGTATGGAAGGATTTCGGCGGAGGCAGCATGGAATTGTAGTAGACCGAGAAGAACTGTGTGAATCTGGGCGGCGAGTTCACGGGTGGGAGAGACGATAATGGCCGCAACGTGATTCTTCTTTGTAGGCTCTCCGAGGCGCAAAAGTTTCTGGACGAGAGGGATGAGGAAAGCCAGAGTTTTACCACTGCCAGTAACGGCCTTTTCGAAAAGAACATTAGCGTTATCATTAGAAGAATGCATTTAGAGACTTACCTCTACTACAACATCCTTATTTCCAAGAAAATGAGGAATGGTTGCAGCTTGAACAGGCGTCATCTGGGAGAAGCCCATGGTTGCGACAGCATCTCGAATCCATTCCTCAAGAGGAGGATTGATCGAGTCCCACGACCGGGCACTCTTTTTCTTTTCAACCCCTCTCGTAGCCATTATCGGAAATGGAATTGAACAAGATTCCTGGCAGAGAATCGAGCAGAGTATACACTTTCTGCAAATCTCTACCAAGTCAACTTGGAGGGGCGTCTTTGGAGGTTTGCGCGAAACATTTCTCGAAATTTTTATCTTATCAGCACGTGTGATAAATGTTTTTCTGTTATCGAGGGTCTGTGGCGCAGCCAGTGGCTTGAATCATCCCTGACCGTTTGACATGACGCTGAAGGATAACTAATGATGGTTGGTTGCAAAATGCTTTCATTGGCCAGCAGCAAAACCATGAAATGACGGCAATCTGGCGGCGATTAGATGTTAGGAGAGATCCTTCTGAAATTTGAGTACGCGTTCTGGGTTGAAACTTCTTCATAGGAAATCAAATTACTGTCACTTACGTTTCCATCAACTTCCTGACTCGATGTGTTTCCTCTAAAACAATTGTCACATGCTACATCATGGGTCAATACGGTGCTAAATCGCTAGGTCAAAAAGGCGGTGTCCCCTTGACGTTAAATCTCGACGCCACAAATACGTACCCCTGACGCATCCATCTCACGGCACCTTCTTCAGCTTGAAGGATCCCAGTAAAGTGGGAAGAGAAGAAGAAAAAAAAAAGAGAGCGGGAAAAAAATCCTCATGGAATTTACAAACCCGCCAAACTCCCGACATCGTTAGAACCATCAACCCAAACGGAGACGATTGATCAGATTCAAGATTAGCAGAAGCCAAGATAGTCACGCGACCTCATTACATCCTCTCTTTCCCACCCCCCAGATCACCTATCCTCAATTTCAATCTCAGTCAATCCCTATCCCCATCCCACTTTATAACTGGCACCATCTTATTAGGTGCTCTATTCGTCGTCCCATCACAAGCCCCCCCAAGTCCAAGTCACACGTACCATACATTACATGTGTGCGTGCCCCGGTCTTGGACATTACACCTTAGGTCTTTTACTCCCTAACCCATCATGCGGCGGGGGATCTGACCTCCGTTGCATCCTTGTCAACCGTCAATCTGGATTCGATAAATCATTCCGTCCAAAACCACTCTCCGAACCCTCCGGCACTTTCATCTTCGACATCAACAACAACGCCGACACCAAATCCTGCCATAGGGGTAGACACAGAATCAGAGACCTCGGGCCAGGGTCAACATCGTCATACGCAAAGTGACGACCTGCGTTCACAAGGCCACAGCCACAATTATAGCCACGACAACGTTCTAAGCCCTGACGACAATCTGAATCTGTCAAGAGCCGAGATCGAGAAATCCGATCGTGACGATACATATTCAAGACCCTCATCTGTCGCTGTCACTGACCCTCCTGTGGAATCTCCTCTGCCCAGTGCAACTCCCAAAATTTTAACCACCCCTCCTACACCAACCAAAACAACTACCGCAACAATACGCTCATCGCGTCGCGACAAGCATCTCCACTCTGCTATATCCAACAACACATTCTGGCATTCTGGTCTCGCATCTCTCTGTCGCCTAGTCACCGGCGTCATCTACACTCCCGCACTACCGCCATTCTCTTGCACCATGTCACAAGCCAAGGTCCCTGAGACGCCCCGCGTCATATCCCCGAGTCCCGCTCCATCCGAACATGAGGCCGACTACACCGGCCCCGTCACGCGATCCGCTGCCCGAAGACGCACACCTGCCCCGCAATCCCTCGAGAAACACTCCGAGGAAGACGATTCGGACGGCCCAGAGCTCCGAAGAGCCCGCACTCGTAGCCGCTCCCCTATTGATTCCCGATCTGTCTCGGCTTTGACGCAACGTACAAACAGAACAGCAGCCAAGGCTGGCAAGCTTTCCAAGTCACCAGTACCGGAAGAGCCAGCAACGGTAAACGGGAATGCAAAGACGACAGTAAATGGTCATCTGGCGCCGCCTCAGCCAACGACACCATTAGGATGGACCTGGCGCGACTTCAGCCGAAGTCCCAGTCCCCTTGGCCTCATCCCCATTCATCGACATTGGCGAACGTTTGTGCACAAGCACGAGGTCCCTCGTAAAGTACTGCACGTCTCGATTGGATTCTTTGTCATATGGCTATATGTCAGTGGTACACAGACACAGTCTGTTGCGCCCTGGCTCATGTCTGCACTTATCCCCATCACCACCGTCGACTGGCTTCGACATCGATATGCCTCTTTCAACCGACTTTACGTGAAGGTTCTTGGCGCTCTGATGCGTGAGAGCGAGTACTCTGGTTGGAACGGTGTCATCTTCTACCTTCTTGGCGCCTGGATCGTCCTGTACTCTTTCCCCAAGGACGTCGGTGTCATGAGCGTACTCCTCCTCAGCTGGTGCGATACCGCCGCCAGCACCTTCGGCCGCCTCTGGGGACGCTACACTCCCCGTATCCGCCGTGGCAAGTCTCTGGCTGGATCTGCCGCCGCTTTCCTCGTCGGCGTAGGCACATCTTACTTCTTCTATGGCTGGCTCGCTCCCGTCATTGGTCCCATGCCTGGCGACGAGAATTTCCTGTACAAGGGTGTTCTGTCCTTGCCCAAGACCATCTGCGACGCTGTTGGTGTGTCACAAAGCCAAGCCACCATCACCGGATCCTTGGCTTTGGGTGTCATGAGTCTCTGGTCTGGACTCGTCGCATCAGCAAGCGAGGCTGTTGACATCTTTGGCTGGGACGATAACCTCACCATTCCCGTCCTTAGCGGCATCGGCATCTTTGGCTTTCTCAAGGTCTTTGCTTAGATGTATACAGAAAGGGCACAATTATGAATTGGCATGTGGAGGACATGACATAAATGAAGAGATTAACGTTGAGGACTAGCATCGCTATTGCAGGTTTTGACGTACGCATAGCATCTGTTTCATCTACCTAAAGTCGTTGCGGTATCTGTCAGAAGACAGTATGGCGTTTTGCATGATTGATATCATCTGTTTGCGCTGCCTCTTCTCTCAACCTTGCCCATTCACCATCCATTCAACTTGCCGTCTCCTTATCCCTGACTACCACACATGAGCAGGGAAACACGGACTCGGCTTTGTTTGTGTGTTTTATTTCAGATAAGCTTGCGATGGATGAGAGCAGTCAAGGGGTTGTGTCGATCGAAGGCGATCCTACGACAATAAAGGAAACAAAACAAGTCGGAAGAGGTGGTCTTTTTCGGTACCTTACCTCCATCTTCAGGTCAGGCAATATGTTGTATCACATCCGGACCCCTCGGACCGTCCTTTTTATTCTATTCATGTCTCGACCATGTATTTGGTAGATGGCACGTGTGTTACTTTGGTATATTCTTGTCATTATTAATCTTGTGCATTAATACGTCTTCACTAATTTTTCTTTTTACTTGGTAGTATATAAATGAAGGGAAACGACATCAACCGGTATAGGGACAAAAAAAGGGGGTCAAAGAGGCACGGTTAGAGCAGAGGAAATACAAACCACACTTCTCTTACTTTCTCCTTCATTGAACCAATATAAATTACTCGTGAGACAATTGTCCCTTCAAAAAAAGATACTTATCCACCAATTTAACTCTTGACATCTGTTGTACCAGCACGTCACGACATTTCGTATCCTTCCCTCCCCGAAATTCTTCGCTCATATCAGACTTGTATGATATTCATCTGTGCATACAGGCAAGAGGATAAAGAGGCACGACTGATGACGCGTAGACTTGATGTTTAAAAAGAGGATACACGGAGAAATAAGTCAAAGTAGACGCTGAGACATTTCCGATATGTGTCACAAACCGTCTTTCTCGTTTCTTTCCGCTGGGGATTCTGTCTTAGGTGTATGTCTTGGTTGTCTGCTTCATCCTATCATTCCCTTAACCTGGGTTTGCTGCGGTGTCAGGGGAATGGTGGTTATGGATGCCGATGATGATTGGTTTCATAAGGATGATATGGAGGTTCAGCACGGTATGGCATCTTGTTCTTTTTTTATGACATAGAGGGCATATGTTTTACTCTGCAGATTATCTTGTAACAAGACCTCTTATTAACAATATGGATCTGGGGTCATCACACGTGATATTCCCTGTAATTCATCAATTCATCCTTTATGTGGTGATGACAACCTAACAGCGATTCAAGAGCCTTCCTATTTCTCAGAGATTATGCCGCTTCGGGGTCAACCTACACTCCGACATTGATACTCTAAACCTGCGATGATTTACTTTTGGTTTACAAATCCACGCATGTAGTCCATGTCGTTATAGTTCGTCCTTCTGACTGTCACTCAATTCCTTCTTACCTCAACCTATCATAATCTGCCCCATCATCAAAGCCGCAGGGTCCCCTGTCCAGAGTAGCATCTCCCCTCCCTGGGTGCCTGGACCATTTTCCTTGCCCGCACACAACATCGCTGAGTTGTCCGTGCGTGGTGGAGGGTACAGGGGACGGTTCTTACGGTTTCTTGGGGCGTGTAGATCATTATGGATGATGGTATTCTGATCTTGTTCTGCTTTCGTATATGAGTTAGAGGAATGTGTGTGGGTTTTCAGCCATTTCGTCCTTGCCCCAGTTGAAGCTGCAACACGAAAAGAATAAAGATGCTTTCTTGTCGACTTTCCCAAATAAACGGCACTTACTGTTACTCAAGAGTCTTGACCGTTGGGCATGCGATATAGCTCGGTCGGGAATGGCGCCAATGCGTGCGCTGTGTGCTGCAAGCCCCTGTGCTGCAAGGCGGTGCAAGGCGACACAAGAATGACTGGCTTACTTGCTCCCGTTGTTACGACAGCAAGTCAGATAGGATTACTGTCCCCGCGTTCCCTTTTCTCGTTCAGTCTGATCAGACTCGCCTTGGTAGCTTCATGGTTGGCCGATGTTGGTCGACTGTTGGCACGCTTGCTATGAGTTCCGAGCCAACAAACAGCAAGTGAGGCGCATGAGCCTGAGAACTTACGTATTTGTGCAGCACAAGAGATTCAAGCACGTTTGACGTACAGATTTTATTGCAGGACCTACAAGTCATGCCACCACCATGGCCGATTCCGAGTGGTTCACGAGTAAGATGTCATCGAGGCCCGATAGCAAGACTCATGGCCTGCAAGAGACGATCGTGCGCAGCATACCAGAGTCTCAGTCGACTCTATTAACGAGCTATGGTGATACCAGTCATAGCCCAACGAATCCTTGCGCCCTGACTACTTCAGTCAAGTCTGGTTGTACAATACAATTCCAGTTCCGAGGAGGCAGTACCAACGCTTAAGCAAAGCCGCTGGCAACGTCCCCGACAAAGAACTGCAAGTAACCGTATCGGATGTGCAGCTTCCGGTAGAGGCCTTGGGACGGGGGAACTTACCTACATGGTCATTGAAAATGGGAAAGCCTTGGCTGTCATGCACTAGCACATTAGAACTCCTGGAACTGTGAACGTAACCTGGTGGGCGTATGGTCCATCAGGGACCTCAGGAAGATGCAAAATACATGGAGGCTTTTTTTGTACGAGGAGTTTGATGGAGCCAGGACATTTTACTGGGTCAATGATACTAACGCCGTTCCTATTCCATGAATGCATGCACTAGCTGCGATTGATGAAGCATCGGAGGGCCTTCGCAGCTCCGAAGAATTGAACAATGGGCGGAGCATGGCGCTGATTTCTCCAAGTAGGAAGTTTGACGCATTAGTACAATGTAAGTAATGGCTGTGAACTTTAGCAAGTTGGTTGACGCGGCCTATGCAGCCAGATTCTATGCAGCCAGATTAGAGAAGATCGCGTAACTGTATAGCCGCTGAAGAGTAGCAGTCTACAATGGAACGAGCAACGGGATTCATATACCTTTCAAACCGTAACTATCATGTTGCTGCGTCCATATGATCATTGTCTGCTGCTGCATTTGCCGAACTTGATACAAACAGAAAGTTCTCCAGCAAATATAAGGTACACCTGTAGGCTTCTGACAAGACAAACGCTGAATCGAAGTGTTCTTATCGCTGTGGGTTCCAAGGCGGGAACTTCTCTTTAGAACTGCCCTACCCTTTACCTCAACTCCCATACCAACCATGCATGAGTGGTTTTCTTCATTCTTACAAGGAAATCAGAACCTCGGGGCTGCTGTTTTGGTATTGGTTCAACCTGAGAAGATCTTGTCAAGACCAGAATCCTAGTTAAGCCATGTCAAGAGGAGACAAGAAACCTAAGCTGCATACAGATAGGCATGTCCGAGCGTACACCGAGTTGGTGGAAGATGTTTGGTGGTGTTTGGTCGTGATATCTGGTTGGAAGATATGGGCGGGGGAGGGGCAAAAGGACGAAGAAGCCAGTGCCTGCGATGTAATTGTCCAAGTGTGTCTAGCAATCGGAAGATCGATCAACATTATTGTCAAGAGTGGCTATCTCACCAAATACTAACTCAATGACTAGTCCGGAAATCAACAACTCTACTGTAACGCAACAATTGTGGAAAAGGGTCGAATGGGCTGGAGGTTTTGCCAACTTGGCCACGACTGTCCGTGATTACAGGCAGAACAGCCCTCGCAATTTGCTACCAGGCATCACAGGAAAGGATACCTCAATGCACGTGCCAATGTGAGGCTCTAGGGCTGCTATGAAGGATTTTTAAGCAACACGTGGGACGTGGTGTCAGAAATGAAAGATTGATGTGCGAGGTTGAGAGATTTGAAGAAAGAAAAAGAAAGGAAAAAGAAGAAATCCCTCCATGTTGCAGGAGCTGGAGGCTACATGAGTGGTCGTTGAGGAGCACTCACTTTGCTACTGGAGTAGGTACGGTACGCACCTTCTCAAGAATAACTGAGTACCTCCTACCTATACACCCCTCCGTAAGCTTCTCTACTCTGGGGGTGTTTTAATATGGCATTGCACTTTCCTCGCATTGTAATAAGCAAGTCAATTTTCAGGAGCACCTTCCCATTAACACTTGCGGCCACCCATTGACAAGCATCGAATTGCCATGCTGCTCATATCCTCTATCCCTGCCGGGAAGTAGCAGGTACCCGGCCCGTTATTTCTGCTCTCTCCTTAGGTAGGTACTGTAGTAGTAGGTACGTCTATAGACTCGAATCAAGACTGAAGTTCCCACTTGTCAAATCCTCATTTCATTGAGTGCAAGCTTTCCTCCCCTCAACACAGGTATCTTCGCTCACCCCTCACTCATCGGCCAATAGGCCCTTGTTTGATTTGCCAATCTACCAGCACGACAATGCCTGGTTCATAATCTTGACAACGCATTACCACACTTGACAGGCTCGAAGAAATTTGCTAACCTACCTACGTTTGCACCTGATCCACTGCTGTACCATACATAGTTGCCATACAACATACCCGGCTCTCTACCCACCCCCAAGCTATGGACCAATTGTGTCAACTCGCCATCTTGCATCTCGGCCGTGTATCTTTGGCTCTTTTACAACTACGCCTCATTCCGTGTCTGCATAACGCTGGACAAGAAGCAAGCATGCATAACGTCAAGCCTTCTGCGAGTGTGTGCGGGCGACGCTACGTATGGACCCAGTATCCAGTGCTGCTTTTTCCATTTCGCTTCTGCACCCCCTCGGAATCATTTGTCGCTCTTGGTTTATAGCTTTGCCTTTGGCCCTTCTTAGCCTTAGCGCGCTTGCTTGATTGCCTTCTCATATCTTCCTCACAATTATCACCTGCCAGATCCACTCCTACCAGTCATGGAGCCTCCAGTGGTGGTAGGGTATAACAACCAACTACCCACGGCATGCATGCCAGAGTGCAATTACGGCCCTATGGATCATGGCAGCAGTCCATCCATATTCGGGATTTGCCACAACGGGCTTGATGTCGTTTAGCCATGTTCAGAAAAACCTAGCTTTATTAGCCATTGGTTTTGGGGAAGTCGGTGAGGAATCTCAATGACGCACACTGACCTTGATCAGACTCTCGAGCAGGACAAGAGCGATGCTCGATATCATTCTTGCCCAGTCCAGGCTACTGCTGGTGTTATATTTCTCGACTCGGCTATCGTTCTAGTATAACCAACCACACAGCTAGTTCCCACCGATAGCATCGGCAGTAGGTAGGTTTGGGGGGAGTGTGGGTGGGCAAACGTTGCTGTACTGTAACTCCTACATTTTCTTGGTCTGGGTCCTTGGAGCACATGTTGAACCAGTCAGAATCGCATCGTTTCTCGCTAACTCGTCGACATTGGTTTTTGCCCTCTGGCTCTCTGTTTGCCTATTGAAAACTGGTAAGCCTTAATTTTCCTCACGTCACTCACCCAACATTTTATGAGCCTGGTTAATTGGTCCCAAGCTGTCCTGTCTCGACCGTCCCTCTTCCGAACGAACGAATTATGCAAATGTTTTCTCATACCCCGAAGTCCTACTTCCAGCTATCAACAACAAGATCCAGCCACGCCCGTCCCTTCCGATGGACCAACCATGCTATCCAACTTGAACTTGAATGGAGTGCCGGCGTCCCTCTCTTCCATGTGCAAATTTAAGATTTTTTTTTCTTCTGCTTCTCAGCTTTTGTTCTTGTGCCATATCCTCAACATCCTCAAGGAACATGGCCCAATTACTAGCAAGCTAGTGCAGCCACCCTGTGTGCTTTTATGAAGCCGGTCATGCATGGCATCTTGCAAGCATCTTACATTCTTTTTACAATTTTTTTTCCTCGTCTTTTCTCTTCTTCTTCGCTGACCTATGCCGGGGTGTCTCCGCACAAGGCAGGCACATGCATCCATGCGTCTAGCAATTCCCTCCACTCAGTGAAAGATTATTGTGCATTTTACTCAAGTCTTTGCATCGCAGCTCTTACTTGTCAGGCACGGGCTTGTACGGGCCGGTTCTCTCTCGCTTTCAGTCACTCTATAAAGCAATGTAACCTGTGCCATTTACATGGACGCTTACATGGACGCACACACACATATACATAGCGGTGGGCTTTGTTGTTCAACTTCAACAGACCCTGCACTTGATTGAGATATGTGTCTTTCATATTTGCATAGACTGGCTGCTTTCTGCTCATGCCCATTCTCTCGGCATACGCGGTCACAAATCTTGTCACTGCAACCCAATTCCGTCTTGGACATGTCTGGATATTAATCGAGCAAACTCTGAGTCGTCTTGCAGCCACGTTCCTAGAGTAGTCCTTTCCACAAGCCCTATCCCATCCCATCCCATCCCTTCTCTTCCCACTATCGTCACCCTCCCCTCTTATATATCTCAACCGAGATTTCTTACGTTGTGCATTCTCAACCTAAGTCGGTCCCGGTTCACAACGGTTGTTCTTTGCAAATACACCCTATTCCAGTTTGCCAATCCCTTTCCATTCCTAGCCTGTGTTGCCTTTCTAGTCTCTCTCATGGTCCCCTCCATCCCCAGTCACTCCTGGCTTGGTGTCGTCCCTTGCCCTCCATGCCGCCGTCTAGACTTCGTGATAGCTTTTCCAGGCCCACACATCTGCACTCCGCCATGATCATCTTGTCTAGCCCGTCGTCTTTCCATCCTCCATGTCACCATCCTATCCTGCTCCATTGACATATTCGCGAGCGGGGTTAGTTGTTGCCGTCCTGGCGAATGATGTCGAGATGTGTTATCCTCATGGCTCATGGAGTTTGACCAGGGGAGCTCTGAACAAGTATAAAAGGGACCGTCTTGGACAGGTTGAACAAGTTTTCTTCTTCTTCCTCTTTTATTACTTTCTTCAAACTCGAGCCATCGACCTCAGTCTCTCTACTCTTGTATACCAAGTCCCATTAGCCCCTTGTTGGTACTCATTACTGTACCAAGCCTTGAACATCAAGTCAACACTCATCAACAATCACAAGCAGCGACAGCTACTGCTTGGAACAAACAACAACTTGAAACCTCTAGCCCTCTCATTCTCTCCAGAGCACCTATTCACATCACCGTCTCTCCAAACCCATCGCCACCATGTCTTCTCATCATTATCCTTCCGTGGCGTATTCTATGCCTCTTCCAGTCCCCTCCAAGGGCTCACACTACCCCACTTACACTTATAGCCAATACTCCGTCTCCCCCCCGGAATGTGACGACTCGGTTAGCTCTGCCTCCGGTATCCCCTCTTACAGCAACGGTGGATACTCGGCTACCTCGTCCAGTTATGCTGGCGGCTATGGCGACTACGAAAGTACCGGCTCAGCTAGCGGTGTCGATTTCCAGGAATACATGCAGGACCGGTTCAACAATTCATTCGACCCGATTCCTCTTGACCGCAGCATGGCCATGCAATCACAAGCGTAAGTTAGAACCATCCATGATTTGAGTTTTGTCTAGCTCGAAATCGTCTTTAGGTGGGAGATCGGCAAAATGGCCCAACTCCAATTGCCGTCGTCCATCATTGGCGAGATGGAGCTATCATCCTTGTTTTTGGCAAACAAGGATAAGCTAGAATTCACTTGCTTACTTTTTGTTGCGGGCAGATCCGGAAAGATGAATGCCAAGCACCGTGAGCTTTTGGAGCTGCAGAAGAAAGCCCAGGCTCGTCTCGCAAAGACACGCGAGCGCTTTCAAGATGGTATGCGAGATGCGCACGAGGTTCGCAGTGATCTCGAGTGGACACAGAAGAAAGTCAGGTTCGTGTTTCTTTTTTTTTTTATTCAACTAATCGTCTTTTTGAAAAGAAGTACAAAAAGACGGTATTGCAACCGCAAATCCGTCTCATGGATTTTGAAATTGAGGCTAATCGAAACCAGTTCTCTCAAGAGCAAGGCTTCTCGCAAGCACAGCAAAGAGTACAGCAAGGCTCGTGCGCGATACCCCTCGCCCGAGAACTAGGATCTTCCCCAGATTCAAATTCAGCCGCATTGATTGACGGCTTTGGTACAAAAACAGCAAGCGAGCGAGCGACAAAATTTTCATTTCTTTTGTTTGATTTAGTAAGAAAACGCACATACCAAAGTTTTCCTTGTTTTACTGGATACGAGGTCTGAATGAGCACTTGAACGAGTTTCACCAGATTGTGGTCGAGTTCTGATAAGTATCCTGTTGTTCGATTTCACAAACTTCAACTCGTCATTACACTGATGCTCTGGTTATGCGAAGGATATGGCATTTTGACAGGATGGGGAACGGGTGACGTTAAAACCAGGGTCACTAAGCGCCTGGCTAAACGCGAATCTCATGCCGCTTTTGCAAGAAGCGCGCAGATTTGGCGTGCAAACCCTTCCCACCCTTGCATGCGTTAACCTCGTGGCAACCAGGAACGGTGGGGAGAATGGCAGCTGGGAAGTAAAAGGGGGGTGGTCTGTTGTTTCACGACTTATGGCTTATGATTGGATGAATTGAAACGATCTAGGGGCAGATGCTATGAGTACACCTCCCCCTTGACATTAGTGGAGGAGCAGGGAACAACAACCAGCAGTTCCTAGCAAAGAGGAACAACACGTTCGACGCCAGAAGCTGCATGGGATCTTTGAACTGGCAGCAGAAGGCGGGGGAGCAGCCGGGGCTTGCTGGTCTGTTTCGCAAGAAACCCGTCACTGTGGAATCGGGGGCGTGTATTCGTGAAAGCAATAAGGGTTTTCCGAGAAAATTGGACCAGGGAAGTTCCGAGCTTGGGGTATGAGCAACAATGGCCTAGGAAAGGTTTGGATTCAGGAGGCGCTTGTCCTTGTTGGGAGGTGAAAATTGCTCCTTTTGGCAACACCAGTGTGCTAGGGCAAGGAAAACGGGTGCTGTTTGAGGATACAAACCGCTGAAAACGAATTCCTGTAGGTACAAGATGTGCTGGAGCTTTGGCGTTCTTGGGTAGTCTCGTAGCGTATGAATAATGATTATCTTCCCCCTCGTCCCGGCCGACGGTGTGTACCCAAGTAAATTTGATGTGATAACCCCCCTCGCCGATGTGATCTGAGAGTCTCCGGACCGTTCCTGACCAGTTATGAGCGCTCTGAACGTCTTCTGTCATGTGATTTGGGAATGCAGTTCTCGTGGGAACGAAGTCTCTTGGCCTGGGTGTAGTGTCAGTCTGAGGACGTTGACGGATCCCTGTATTACTCACGTGATCTCACACGTGAACTCAGAGCATGGATCTAATATCAAATGCTGAAACAGGTCTGAAAGATGATAGATATCATCACCGAGCAAAAGGGCGGTTTGAGATATATATATATACTTAGGTAGAGGTCCCAGGAGCCATCAGCCTGTTGATTTCAATCGGGATGGTTTCCCATTGAATTCAATTCGGACCTTTCTCAAGCTGCACCGACATCAGGACGTCGATTTGGGCCGGTATTGCGAGATAGCCATGTACCGCGAGGTTCTAAGCCAAGCGCGTTCTCCAGTCGTTCCCATGGATTCTCATTTGTCGATGGATCATAGTAGCCGATATACCAGGTGTCTGATCTTGTAGCCCTATCCTGCCCATAACCTTGCTGTGCTGTCTCTGCAGGACGTTGAGGAAGTGAGTTTTCGCGAGGCGCTTGCGATGAAGACTCAGCATTTTCGTCATCGTCATCGTCTAGCGAGATCTCATCGGCATTTGCTCTGGATGATACGGGGTTTGTAAGAGGCGTGGAGTTTGCGCCCGTCGCTGCTGGTCTCGCAGGCAGAGTATTTGATGATGGAAGAGCAATGGCGTCCGCGCGGGGATTGTAGCGTCGTTTCTTTGAGGGTGGATGAGTTGCGCCAAAGGAGGAGAAGCCGAGAGTTTGGGCGATGAGAGCATCGTCATCGAGGCTGTCGGGTGGTGAGCCGGACATGATGGTTCATTGGCAGTGTTTGGAAGATCCAGCACGAGGTACGCAAAGCGATTAGGCGGTAAACTGTGCCAAAAGCTCACCTAGTAGGAATGCTGCCAAGGTCGAGAGTGAGGTGTAGATGTTTGAAGGATGGAGGTGGTGGAAGATTGGGACGAAATCTGGGGTTGAGGCTGAGATTGAAGATGTGGCGCGTGCTTAGCTGTGGCTTGTCAGCTTAATTGTGCTAGATATAGCTTCATTTCCCTAGCATGAAATTGTGACTTGATTCAAGTTTCATGGAAATGAAGTTAATATTGAAAGTCTGTCTCGATCTGGGAAAGATTTGCTGCGGCTCATGTCGTGACTCTAAAAATAATATTTATTTATTACCACCTTGTAAATGAAGGGCGTATGTCACTCAAGCTTTCCCATGCCAAAGCATGTGTTCCGTCGTCAGCCTCAAACCGCTGAGAAAACAATCTACCGTGGATTAACAAGCGAGAAACAAAAAGAAAAGAAAAACACGGGAAAGATTGTACGGGACGGGGATTGTTATTCTATTGGTAGGGTAAATAATAATCACATGAAAATAAACGGAGCTGACGTTGATCGTTACACATTTTCATTAAACTTCTGAGACTGGCAGGGTGTCATTTCCCTAGCTTTTCATTTTAAGACAGGCCAGTGATCGACAGTTTTCTTCAACCTGTTTCCTTTTCAAGACTACATGTATGATTGATATCCTTCCTCTTTTCACCTTTTTTTTCTTCTTCTTACGGTTCAAAACTCTTATCTTACGGAGCTTTTAATATACTACACCAGAAAGAATGACTTCAATCACTCTCAATATACCCTCCAAATACGCCCCTCCTAGATCTCCTTCTTCCCCTCCTGAACCATCTACAGGGCCACCACTTGACTGGCTCACCACAACATGGACAGTCACACATTCAACCCTCTCCATGTGGCGATCTGCTCGTAACGTTCGCATCACTTATACCTCCCTCCCCGGCTCCGCTGCCGGCGCACCCCGCCTCGACGATCTCGTCTGCTACGAGCCCACATCTAAAGAGTCCGTCCTCAAGACCGTCGCAGGTATCGACACACAAGACGCGTCTTCTCATTCCGGCTGGGACTGGCGAGGAAAAGGGGTACTATTCTTTGTGACCAGCCACTGGGAGATTCTGGGCTGGGGAGAAGTCACCACAAAAGAGGGTATCAAGGAAAGGTGGGCGGTTACATGGTTTGCGCCGACGGTTTTCACAAAAGAGGGTGTGGACGTGTATTGTGATAGAAAAGAGGGAATAAGCGAGGAAACATATGGCGAGATCAAAAAGGCGTTAGAGGGATTAGATGGGGCAAAGAAGGTCGCTGCGATGGTGGAGAAGGATATGAGGCCTGTTGAGATTCGATTGCCGTGGATTGAGAAGTGAAGTGGGAGGATGAGTCTTATGAGGATGGTCTGAAAAGATATCAAAATTGGTAATAAGTGAATAATTAGCGCTTGGTGAAAATGCTGGGTATTAAGGTTGTTTTCTTGGCTTGAATTCAGTCTTTTCCCCCCCCATCATACATTCATTTGTGCAGTCGATACCGATCGTCCTCTCTTTGATGTCGACCTGGAGACCGGGAATCATGCTTATGACGACGGGTTTCTCCACGATGCTTATCTCTCCCTTTATCGCTCTCATATGCCGACTCGTCTCTGCTATGTCTTCTATCGCGTCTTGACGAATCTTCCTTCTGACGGTCATGGGATCTTCGCTCTTTTGAGATATCCCTCTCTTCAATACCCTCTCTATGTCCCCTCGAACGTCGCCTATCTGGGCTTCGACGTCGTTCTCGACTATTGTCTCTATCTCGGCTTCGATGCCTCCTTCCTGAACCTTTATGTCTCTCATTGTGTCTCCTGCGACGTCTCTCTTCATGTCTCTCATCACGTCGTAACTGCTTCAGCTCCTCTGCCCGCTCCTCTTGAAATCTCTTGCGCTCCTGTTTCAGTTCGCGCACCTTTGAAGCACCCTGTTTCATCATCGCAAGAGGGTCATTAGAGGCCACACGCCGTGTATCTCTCTCCTTTCTTCCTGGGTCGTCGTTTCCCCAGACGTCCTTGGCAGACACGTCAGGGGCTGATGCCTCAGACTGGGAATACCATGGTCGAGCTAACCCTTCTTTTCCAGCAGCATTGGAAAAGCGCATCATGTATTGGTCCTCATAGCTTTGCTTCCTTTTCTTGGCTTCCTTTTCGGCTTCCTCATTCTTCTCAGCATGTGCCCGACCCTTTTCATCTCCAAACAGATCGATATGTCCCGTATGGTCCACGATTGGTGCAGAACTCGTGGCTTTGCGGTCCTTTTCAACTCTTGCGACAGTCATATCGTTCCTTTCTCTTGCTAATCGTAGTTCAAAATCTGTATCGTCCTCGTCCGGTCTTTTTCGCTTGCGCCTATTCCCTGACTGCAAAGCGCCACGTACAGGCTGCACATTAACCTTGGGAGGTTCAACATCTTCGATAGGTGGCGGAGTTTCTCCGCGTAGTATAGCTAACCGCCTTTGGGCATCGATTTCTTGCATGCGCTGCTCCTCAGCTTCTTCGGCGGCTCTGGCAGCCTCTTCGTCGCGACGGACGCGAGCGATGTTGTCGGCATTGTAGACATTCCATGACTTTTTACCTAGTAGATGACTAGCTGCGCTTAGCAAAATGGTAGCCAGGTTCATCACACAAGAACTTACAGAGGCATGTCTACGATTGTCTCCCAGCTCTTTGATTTCTAAAAGGGATCGCCCTCAACAACTGTGATAAAGAGGCTCTCAGGTTTTCAATGATCATCTCAGCTTGAAGCAACTGAATTGTCCGGAATGCGGGGCCGACGGCAGAGAGGAGGTATAACATACCACGCTAAACCGTTTTCAATCTGTAGCTAAGACCCTGCCTCCCCTAAACCTGGGTGCCTAGGTAGGGGCAAGGACAACCTGTAACATCGCCCCTCGTCAGCGTCAACGTCAGCCATTCAGCCCAAACGCGGCGCTGGAGATCCAGAGCATTGAAACCTGTACTTTACACCATCTCAACTCTTGCGGTCACATCAACGTAATTTCTACCTTCTGGTTTGGCCAGCCAATCTCTCACGGATACCAACTTATACACTAAATATAATCACAAATTACGATAGAACTTCCCCATCATCTAATCCATCTTTCGACCTCCACCGCCGCAATGTCGTTTGGCAACTTCTTGGGAGGCTCACGACAGCCTCAGGACAACAGACAGCAGCCACCACCAAGAGCTCCCTACGGCAGCGACCCTCGCCAGCAAGGTTATGGACAGCCACAACAAGGCTATGGATCTCCCCGCTATAGCGACAACAGACAACAGCAGCCTCCCCAGGGACACCAAAGTGCTGGTCAGTCTCGATACGATGAGAAGCCTTCTGGGGGCTCATCCGGTCGGGGTTCGCGGATTCCCCTCCGGGTAGAGAAAGTCACAGACAAGTCTCTTCAATCCAGACTCATTTACGGCAATTTGTGAGTTGATCTCGTACTATTCACCTCGAAACCTTTGAGCTTTACTAACACCCCGCCAGATGTGCCGTTTCCGCGCAAGATTTCCCTCCCAACCGTGATGGCTCCGACATCTATGTCCTGATCCGAGGCGGTCAACCCGAGGGCGAATACGTTGTTACAGCTCGACCTCTTCCTGATTTTCCACCTGGCTGCATCAGTCTCTCCGATCCCCAGCGATCATGGGCCGGCATTACCATGAGAGACACCTTTACTGGTGAGAAGTTCGATCCCTTCTCAGCTGGAGGTAAGGTGTACTTAGGATCTGTCGATATCGAGATTGGATTCGCTTCACCCAACAAGAAGACGGAGGTCCCCTACGATGAGGACGAGATCTCCAAGATTTTCATCGATACCTACCAGAACCAGATGCTCTCCCCAGGACAGCGCATCTTGATGGATATCCGCAACATCCCTCTCCTGGCTGTTGTTAAGACTGTGGGCTTGACTGATTTAGCTATGTCTTCAGGAGATGGAGAGAAGAAGGTCTACCGAGAGCCCTGGGCTAGAGGAATCCTAACCACTCAAACTCGAGTGCTCTTCCATCGTGACGGCAAGGGTGACTTCAACCTCAAACCTTCCATGTCCAAGCCCAACTCGAATGCTATTCTGGCTCCTGATTTTAAATTTGAGGACATGGGTATTGGTGGTTTGGGTGATGAGTTTGCTACCATTTTCCGTCGAGCATTTGCATCTCGTGTCTTCCCACCGGGACTTGTTGCCAAGATTGGTATTCCTCACGTCAAGGGTATGCTGCTTTATGGTCCTCCTGGAACTGGAAAGACTCTCATTGCGCGACAAATCGGAAAGATGCTCAACGCCAGACCACCTAAGGTCATCAATGGTCCTGAAGTGCTCAACAAGTATGTCGGTCAATCTGAAGAGAACATCCGAAAGCTCTTTGCGGACGCAGAGAAAGAATACAAAGAGAAGGGTGACGAGAGCAGTCTCCATATTATTATCTTTGACGAGCTTGATGCTGTCTGCAAGCAGCGAGGATCTGGTGCCGGTGGCGGTACTGGTGTCGGAGACAGTGTTGTCAACCAGCTGCTCTCCAAGCTCGACGGTGTTGATCAGCTCAACAATATTCTCCTCATCGGAATGACCAACCGAAAGGACATGATTGATGACGCTCTACTACGACCTGGTCGTCTCGAGGTTCACTTGGAGATCTCTCTCCCCGATGAGGATGGCCGTCTTGAAATTCTAAAGATTCACACATCCAAGATGAGTGCCAACGGCCTGTTGGATCGTGATGTTGATCTCAACGAGCTTGCTGGCTTGACCAAGAACTTTTCTGGTGCAGAGCTCAACGGTTTGGTCAAGGCGGCAGCATCTTTCGCGTTCTCCCGTCACACTGAAGTTGGCCAGCTGGCTGCGGTTAAGCAGGATGTCGCCAACATGAAAGTCAACCGTGCCGATTTCCAGAACGCCCTGACTGAAGTCCGACCTGCGTATGGTGTTTCAGAGGCGGAGCTAGAGGAAGCAGTCCGACTCGGTGTCATCCCTTATGCACCTCACATCGAGTCGACAATCCAGGAGATGACGCGTGTCGTGAACATGATCAGAGATGACCCTAACAAGTTCAGCACCTCGGTCTTATTCCAGGGTCCTCGAGCATCCGGCAAGACAGCTCTGGCAGCACATATTGCTATGCAATCTGGCTTTCCCTTCGTCAAGATGGTTACACCAGCAGACCTGGTGGGATACCGTGATGACTTTGCTAAGAAGGACTATGTTCACAAGGCATTTGCTGATGCCTACAAGTCACCGGCGAGTATTTTGATTCTCGATGACTTTGAACGTCTGATTGGATGGAACCCTATTGGGCCACGCTTCTCTAACACAATGCTTGAGGCATTGACGACATTGCTCGTATCAAAACCTCCTAGGGTATGTTGATTTGATGTATTGAACAGTGAATGACGCTAACCGTGAACTTAGGGACACCGTCTATTGGTATTTGTCACGACATCTAAAGCCTCAACGCTTCAATTGCTAGAGATCTACGGCGATTTCGCAAAGAAGGTTGCTGTACCAGCCGTGTCAAACCTCCGGGAGTTGTCGACGATACTACACGAGTCGCGTGTCTTCAATTCAAACGATGTCAATGCGACCATCAATGAGATCCACAGATTGACCAACTCGGATAGCGTTGGGGTGGGCATCAAGTCTGTGCTAGACTGTATCTTTGAGGCCAAGGCTGGCGGGCCCGACTCTAACATGGTAGAGACATTCTCGGAGCTGTTGGCTGAAAAGATTCAGGAACAGCGTATCGAGAACGAGCCTAGACGATGAGCAAGAAATAGCGGTGACACGGTTAGTACGAGAAAAGAGAGGGAGGTCCAGGGCGGATATTTGATAGACCTGAGTCAATGTTGAATATAGAACTGGTTATGACACGAATTCGTCTAGTCATGACGGATGATCCTGATGCCCAACGGCTGGTTTTTTACGACCTGTTTATCTACAGTAGTATTGATCCTGTGTATGGTAAAGCGCGCGCTATTGGGGTAGATAATCAGTCAAGTAAGAGATTGCAGATCACCGCACGGCATCCCGCCATTGCCATGTGGTAGCATACCATGGCATTACAATACATGGGAAAACAGCACGCGGATGCTAGCTTTCCCGTGTTATATTTGTCACCGGGAAGTCTTCCGCCCCCATTGTACTTGTATTCTGAGAGTCATTTGGCTGAAAGCGTGATGGAGAACATTCTTTTCTTTGTACGCACATGGTGGCTTTTGACTACGGTCCAAGCCGAGAAAACTTGGTGTATGCACGCTTTGACTTTACTAGTAGAGAATGGAGAATTGTTCCATGGGCGGTTAAGAAAACCTGAATTGTGTGCTTTGAACAGTGGGCCATTGATTCTTTTCTGGCTCTTTTGTTTACTTGTTTGTTAGCAATGATACAATTCACTAGGTACATAGTGGTTATCTGGTTATAAGAGGGGCAAATGGATGGTGAAAGAATAGATATGACTCGTTGGGTTGATGGATTTGTGCTGTTCGGTTTAAGTGAGTGACTACTGATTCGAGATGCGTTGGTAGCGTCATGCGGGCTCGTTTAGGCAGAGTGGAGGAGCGGTTCATGGTACTGCTGTGATGTGTGATGAAAGAATGGCTGTGAATGTGACTGTGATTGCGAGGTCGGTGCAGCGGAGGGGCATCAAGGGATGGATGGAAGACGGTGATTTTTTTTATCATGTATTAATATCAGCCTGATGATGAGTGCTGTATATAAGGACGCACGTGGCGAGTGAATAGAAGCCCGTATCTAAGGTAGGCAGTCTGTAGTTCAAGCAGAATAAGAGAAAAGCGGAGGTTAGAGCATGATTCGACTAGCGGAACGCTTCCCCGATGCCCACCAAACTGGCGTCAACGATGGTTGGATAAGACCTAGCCCTAGGTTCGGATACTTTTTTCTTCTTCTCCTTTTTTTCGCCTTCCGTTTGCCTTCCCTGTTTTTGCCATTTAGAGTATCAGTTGTGGCCATCCCTCACGTATATTTAGAGAGGATTATGAAAATGGTCGAATTGACGAGCGGTTATGTATTATTATTGTAGAAAAAACCAAGACAAAAAACATGACTATTTACAAGATTTGGCGAAAAAGAGGGGAAAGGTGGATAGGAAATTGTTATTGTTAGACCACATCATGCATCATGCATGAACATGCCTGGTCATGGGATTTTGTATCTTTCTGGAACGATTCCCTCTTTCGTCCCTCTCCAAGTACGAGGGGGGATTCTAAGCTTGGCGATGGTAAATCCCGCTTCTGGACAGAATCTCCCGCCCTAAACGACTCGATGTGTCAAGAGCGACTAAGATACGATATCTAAAACCAGGTCTTGCTGATCATGAAGGAGAAAAGAAAAACAAAGTTTATTAGAGCCATGTGTTGATGTCTGACTGCTACCCAACGTAGACCCTGATTTTAATGTGAGAAAGGGCGGAGAGAGAGAACGACAAACCGAAGGAGGCATTGATTGTCAAAGATTTCTGGAGAGATGGTGGCTGGATACAAGGTAGAGCAGCGAGCGCTATGGTAAGAGTTCGCACTAAATTCATGGCCTTTTGATCTCGAACAAGGGACTTGTTGCCGCCGGTGTAGTAATATTTAGTACCAGGAGCTGAGAGACAGAATGTACCTACATCACCATTCTTTACTTTTTTGGTACCATACACTACCAACATAATTCAACCGTAAAACACGCTTTCCTTCTTCTCTCGCAACTTTTGCTATCACGTACATTAACAAGTAAATTGTAATACACGGTCATATATCTCTCCCATCAAATCCTCATGCTGACGCGACTTGTTGATTACAGTAAACCGAAAAAAGAACTTACAGGGGGGAATAGCACAGCGTAAAACCTTGTCCAAGTGGGAATAGAATCCACTGTAACCCGATAATTGGGATGGCTCCAGGAGTCAGGATGGATGGGGGATCAAAGTAGAGGATACGGTTCAACCAGCATGAAATCTGTTGGTCGATTCAGTAGAGTGTACCTGTAAATCCCAATCGGCCCCACCAAACAGTCCAGCCTCGTGGCAACCAACTTTCCTATCGTCCTTCCAGATTCACTCAGTACGTCTCCCCTAGTCCCCCCTCCTAATTCGATCCAGACCTCTCTTCCTCTTTCTGTTCCATCTTTGCTTTTTCCCCCTTCACCTCTGCATCTTCCTCTTTCTTTGCCCAAAACAGGAGACAAGAATTGCCGAGAAGGTTTGTTGCTGACAAGAAGAAGAAGAAAAAAAAAAAACACGAAAACGACCCTTTTTTTATCTCTTTACTTTTCCTGGTGTCATCATCACGTACCGCGAAACCGTTCTTTTTTTTTTCTTTTGTATACCCACCCCTCGTCCGTTTTGTATTCTGTGTCTCTGTCGGTCTCTCCACTCCAAAAACTGCCAAAACGTTCGCCGATCAACAATCAAATTAAAAGCCGTCCAGCCACAACGCGTGCATTTTGAACGAACTCTCCGGATCGGCACCCCAAGCTCAACTCCCATCTTGAATAAACAAGAGACGATACAAACAAAGGGCTTTTCATTCCAACTTCTGGTTGATTCGTGTATCGTTTTGTATGGCATCTCCTTGTAAGTTTGCTTACTTTTTCTTCGTCCTCTAGTAATTACAAGTTACAATACAACCCTCTGTCTCAAATCCCTAACCCTGGTTTTTCTTGCGTCCCTACCTTGCTTTGGTTAATTAGCAGAACAAGGCAATCAAACGCTCTGAAGCTGGGATGACATGGTATGGTCAAAGCATGGTCAAAGCAAACACTCAAATGATCCATCTCATTCTCATCTCCGTCCCTCAGCTACACGTTCCGATTTCCACTGTCATATTTCCCGTCCCTTTTCTTCTCCTCTTCGCTTGTCAATTACCTGTAATTACGTTAGTACTGTATTGACCTCTCCCCGGTTCCCTTGTTGATCTTTGTTCTATTCTCTTCTTCCTCTAAATATCGAGTTTGCTCTCCTTTTCCCCTCTTCATCGCGCGCGCAAAAAGAAAGCAAATTACGGGCATAGCCCCGCGCCGCACTGCACCATCCAGGCCTTCTTCTCCTGCCTTTGTCCTGACTTGTCTTTGCCTGGCTCTTTCTCTGATTGCTTCAACTTCCACCTACTAATTCAATGCCTGGCTCGCCAGCTTATCCTTCGTCTTGAGCATCGCAAGCTCCCTCTCGTAATCAACTTCAGAGCGCGCTCGCGCGCAGCGAGAGAGTTGCTCTTCATCGGCCGTGCCCATGGAAACCCTGGAGCTTTCACCCCTTCGCCCGCTGCCGCCAGCGCCTGGTCTCAGCGCTCCCTCTGTCCCCGTCTCTTCGCGTGCTCCGGCCAAGGATACGACGCCAGCCAAACCGGATCCCACGACAGCTTCACCTACTCGACCCAGGTTAAGGCCTGGGGTTGGAACCACTGCCGGTAAGGAAACGGTCAGCCCCAGAGGTGCCTCAGCGTCTGGCAAATGGCACAACATCAAGCCCGCCGTACGGGCACCGTCGACGGCTGCTGCGAAACCTCTAGTTCCTCTCAGCGAGCGCAACTCGTATCACAAGAAGCCGGCACCCAGAACCTACAGGGATGCCGACAATGAACATCAAGGCAGCCTTTCCCGATGGGAACTAACTCCAGATGGTGGATCGGCAGGTCGTGAAGGTCGTCAGTTCACTGTTGCCAATGTTGGAAATAATGGTCGGATATATCTAAGGTATGGTTTTCTCTTTTTTTTAACCCTTCTTCAATTGGCTTCTAGACTATTTATTTGCCTTTCATCGCTGGTATGCCGTTGTCCCAGCCACGTCTCGCTAGTCCTCCCTTCACTTCTCATGCTTTTTTTGCAGCGGGGAAGTCTCACTTGATCCTGTTCCATCACCTTTTATAGGACCCTTGGTCATAGCCAGTACTCAAAAACGGACACGGTCGCTGGTCATTGCGGTTGCACCAACAACAAAGTTACTGACGTTTCCCCTTCACCAGGCCGACCATCCGCCCTGCTCACCAGCGATGTCCCCAGCCTCAATTCGTCTTCCCCGTCACTCCACCCAGTACCGCAGGCCTGGATACTTTTCCTCGCGACAAAACTGTAGAAGACGAGAGTAGCGAGCTTCACATCAGTCAATGGTCTCCAACCCCCGAAGCGTCTCCATTTCATGGTACCCAAACTTACTTCCCCGACCCTGGTTCTCGAGATCCCAGCCGGCCTGTGAAACACCGGCGCGCTCTGTCCGACAGCACAATCCACGAACCGACCGTTGCTAAGGACTCTGAGCCTGGTGCTTTTAAAATCGTCATATCGAAGCCCGGTGAAGAGCAGCGACCGCGTACTATGGAAGATATCGACACTGAATCCTCACTGCTTCTCAACATCAACATCCCATCTTGGCGTCTGGGAACACCTCGATTCACCATCAGGGGCACTCCAGTCATTCGCGGCTCGTCCTACGCACCGACCGAGGATTTTCGCTCGAGCAGCGCATCATTGCTGAATCGACCTCGGGGAGATCTCAATAGTTCGCATTCCAACATGACTTCAACACGACGGCCTAGCTCTCTGGCCACTCCTACTAATCGATTCTCTCGCCAAATCTCTGACCTCTCAAATAACGGTTCTCGTTCCCGGAACTCGCAAATCAGACATCCTACGTACATGTCGACTTCAAAAATTGAACCGGCCATGTTCGACGACTTGACCTTCAAGCCTGCATGTGACGATCGAACAATAGTAAAATACTCTGCTGCAACTGGGGCAGTGACAGCAGCTACGCCGCCACGACTCGTCGCCGAAATTACTTCTCCCAGCTTCCTCGACTACGAACTCATTTCCGACTTTTTTCTCACTTTCCGCGCGTTTCTTGAGCCAGGTGATCTGATGCGTATGCTCGTTGCGAGGTTACGCTGGGCGTTGGCCCGTACTGATGAAATCGGAATGGTGGTCCGAGTGCGAACATTTGTCGCCATGAGACACTGGATTCTCAACTATTTCATGGATGATTTTGTGCTGGATTATGACCTCCGAGTCCTGTTCTGCGAGTTATTGAATGACTTTGTCGATGAGCTATCACAGTCTTCTCGGGCTGGAAAAGTTCAACTGAAAATTCTTGGGGAGTTGAAGAAATGCTGGCGACGAGTCTGTGCACTCTACTGGGACAGCGCTGAGTTCGATGATTCTCTCGCGGCCGACGTGCGTATCACGCCAGGTGGAATTGCCGGTCACCGAGATCCTACTCTGGATCCAACTTTCTGGGACCAGGAAGAGGTGGAACTCCCCCAAATTGACAGCTTGGCTCCGCTCACGAACAACAATGAAAGGACGAGTTTTGTTGCTGAGGTTTCAAGGGCAGGTCATGTGGGTGACTCGACATTTCTTGACAACCGACCAAGCACTCCGGAGGCTCAGGTTGGCAGGACTGTTTCTGAGCCAACATCACCAATGAGCATGTCAAGTATGGATGTTATTTCGTGCTCGTTCCCGAATAGAGCACTTCGCTCAGCCCAGCAACATCGCACAAATCCCTTGGCTGCTCATCCAGTAGCGCCAAGCTCAGCTTACAACCAATCTGGCCCTATTGCGACAACTCCTCGAGCCCTTGTTGGCAAGCGTGTACGGCCTACTCCTGCTCATAAGCGCAATAACAGTTTGACCGATTCACTACGAGAGCACAGCTCTGATAGGATATCATTCAAAGATCAGGACTTTTTGATGACTGTTCCATATGCTGGAAGCCTCGTTCGCGGAAACTTGCTGCCGCCCTCCCAGGCCTTTGTTGACATAGAGCCCGAGGATGTCTCTAGCCAAGGTCAGGCCGCCACGATCGATACAGAGGATCAGAATCTGGTCAAGGAGAGGATTCCTGCCAGCGCTATGTCTGGTCACGGGATGAAAAAGTTGTTGGGGACTGTGCGACGGGCATTGAGCACTCGTGGACAAGGCGTTTCGCCATCGCAAGCAACATTGCTTAATGTTCAGTCAATAGGACCCCGTGGTGCCACGACGAACCGCATCCCAGGAACAGCTATTGTGCCCCAAAGCAGGCAACGACAGAACGGATTCCGGCCTCCTGTACGAATTGACTTACTTGGAGCTGTGGCAGCGGAGGACTTCAAGAAGGCCGTACGCGATGAAGCCGCAGCAGAAACAGAGCGTCGGGTTTCATCGATGGCAGCGCCCGTCCCGTCGCCGCCGGCCCAGAATGACTCGAGTGACTCGGCTGCTCAGATGGATTCCACCATGTTAGAAGGCCAATCCCAGGATGACAATAACCGCCCTCTAAGTGACATGAACATCACAACTGGAACGAGGTCGATTGTTATCGTTGACGACACAGCTCCGTTCCCAATATCTGCTGGTCAACTGGAAGCTCCAAGCAACGCTTCTGTCGAGGCATTTGCTGAGACCTTCAGGCTCAACGGCGCGGATCCAACTCCGCCTACTACCCCCCCAGCAGGACCTCTGGTACATGGTACGCCACGACGTTCATCATGCTTATTGAATCAACATGCCGTGCGGCCTTCGCTTTCCCAAAGTGCACTGCCACCGTTTGTTCCCGACCTCGATACCTTGGCACCCAGTAGCACTCGTGGATCTGAGGATAGGCAACCTCTCTCATCTCCTAGAACTCAACGCAGTCTTCGCCAATACCCACCAGTGTCATACCAAGGCCATCGTCGCAACCAATCAGCTAGGTCACGTCAATCAGCAGGCTCTCTGCTGCGTCGACGTCGCAATTCATACCAGAGTGGCATGGGCGACACATCAACAGTCCGAAGCTTTGACGCAACAACATGCTCAGGCGCATCTGTCGCTGAGGAAGAGCCTGGAGAGCTTGTCCCTCAGCCACTGCGTGTTCTCCGAAGACGTCCCGGAGGTGATCTTCGAGCGGCAACAAATGTAGGCGAGTTGGATCCCGTGACGTTGAGACGATCACACTCTGTGGGGTCGTTAACAACATACTCTGAGTCCATACGAAGTTCCTATATCCAAAGCCCACATGTTGACTCTTTCGGCAATGGGGAAGTGGTGTCGATAGAATATCGCCAACCGCGTGGGGAGGTGTTTTCACTAGGTCAGCTTGCCGAGAAGCCTCTCAAAAGGGATCTTTCGCTTTTCAGCACGCACTCATCCAAGCCTGTCATGCGGCCCTCGTTTGAGGCCGAGGCGCAAAGATTGGCCCAGATTCCCGATGACGACGACGATGGTGGGATAGAGTCTGCGCTGGCAAAGCTAGAGGGCAAACAACCTAAGAAGGCTCCCCTGGCGATGAATCCCAACCCGAGCCAGATCGGAATAGCGATAGGCGATCCAGAAGTCGAGCAACACGAGCATAAAGAACATCGTGAGCAGCCTGTCTTTAGGGAGACCTTCATGCTAGATGCCGAAGAGGACGAATTTGAAGCATACGAGAAGCAGAACAACATGCTCACACCTCAGCGTCCGTTTACTGGAGCAGGCTCGTTCCTCTCTGAGACATCACGCGAATCATACTCCTCTGTTCCTATCCTCGATCGAGACTCGGTCGACGGCGCTCGCGATAAGAGCATGCGAGCATGGACGAATATGTCTATCCTGGAAGGATCAGATGACGAGGCGACTCCAAAAGCACGCAAAGTTGGCCTTCATACTGACGATCAAATGGATCCTCAGGACGCG
This sequence comes from Fusarium dimerum, assembly GCA_013623525.1. Taxonomy (NCBI): domain Eukaryota; kingdom Fungi; phylum Ascomycota; class Sordariomycetes; order Hypocreales; family Nectriaceae; genus Fusarium; species Fusarium dimerum. The sequence goes on along the minus strand of JABGLY010000772.1, from coordinate 10,094 downwards.
TCCTATGACTTCATTGATAAAACAGAGAGTGTCACACGCATCAAGCCAGGTGACACGGTACCTTCAGTTGCTGAGGATCAGTCTTTTCTCGAAGACGATAGTGATCTCTCATCGGAGATGTCTTTAGACGGTCTGGATTACGAGGACTTCGAGAATACGGATGCCCTGGCACCACGACTACAGCTCCCTGCTCACCCCCTTGGATCGCCAGGCCCAGCACCACGACGCAACCCTCCTTCGCCTCCTATTACCTTGGTTCAGGCCCTGGAGATGTCGCCGCCTGTTTCATTCAAGGTACCTGAGCTTCACGAGAATCAAGTATGGGATCCCAAACCTCTTCCTCCCACTCCAGAGACCACCCCTACGGCGCCGTATATCCAGACGGCTGATCCGGGAACATCCACGGATGTAGCTCGAATCCCACTCAAGTCTGAACCCTCAGCATCTGAAAAGTTTTCGGCACATCTACCGTTCATTCTCGCATTTGACTCGGAGATCCTCGCACAACAGTTCACACTCATCGAAAAGGATGCTCTCGATGAGATTGACTGGAAAGAGCTCATCGATATGAACTGGAAGAACGCCACACACAGCGACTCGCGTTCTTGGGTCGACTTTTTACGCAACACAGACGCTCACGGAGTTGAGGTCGTCATTGCTCGCTTCAACATCATGGTTAAATGGGCCATTTCTGAGATCGTCTTGACACAGAATATGGAAGAGAGAGTGCGATGTATCTCAAAGTACATCCACATCGCCTCTCATTGTCGACGATATCGCAATTTTGCAACTATGGCGCAACTTACCATTGCATTGTCCAGCAACGAGGTCGCTCGCTTGACCAAGACGTGGCAGAGAGTACCACCCAACGATGTCAAAGCCCACCACGATCTTGAGAAGCTTGTGACACCAATGCGCAACTTTTACAATCTTCGCGCCGAGATGGAAACGGGTTCAGACTTGGGATGCATTCCTTTCGTGGGTATCTACACTCACGACCTACTCTACAATGCCCAGCGACCCTCAGAGATTGCTAGCTCGCCCACAACGCCACCATTAATCAACTTTGAGCGGTGCCGTATTGCTGCCTCTGTCGTCAAGACCTTGCTGCGGCTGCTGGAGGCAAGCACGCGATACAAGTTTCAACCTATTGAAGGTATCACAGAACGTTGCCTCTGGATGAATGCCCTTAGTGATGAGGACATCCGACGACATTCCGAGATGCTGGAATGAACAACTTTTTACAATTGACGATAAACGGCCTCTATTCTTTTCAAGGAGTACCTATATGGTAATACACAGCATGCTATAGTATCAACATTTATCGATCCCAGCACTTATTATGACAGACACACCAACAGATATGCTACGGAGCCTGATTTGCTTCGATTACATGATAGCATTTGGAATACAGCACGGAGTTGGAAAATTCCCGGGACCCTGGGGTGTTACCTTTGTTTTTCAAGGATTTTTCAAGGAGTCAACCAACATATTCCTCAGCCAACAAGCATCACAATAACGTCTTGGAGTATTTTTGTTTTTGTTTTTGCTTTTTGCTTTTTTAACATACCCATTTCACCTCTTCTTGGTAATGCGACGTTGTTCTGCTTTACTCCGGGTGCGGGTTTTATGGTTGTTGTTTTTTTAGATTTATTTGGCGGTTACGATGGGTCAAGCGATTGGTGAATTGGAGACTGGGGGGAGGGAAGGTCAAAGGGAATTATGATGGGATCATTAGACGGAGTATAGGGAAGTCCTTGAGCCTTGAATTGACATTGCGCTATGATGGTTCGAATCATGAAGAATGCCCTATTTGCCATTGAATTGTGGATGATGAAGGAAGGACAGGACTCCAACTGGGCGATACTGGTGAAAGCCGCAGTTTGAAACGGAAGAGGCACACCAAAAAGCTACACGACATATAATCACCAAAGTTTTAGATTCTACACAACATCTACGGGCATTGGACAACCATGGACCTTTTTCATCTGTTGTATAAAAAAAACCTTTTTTCTTTTCAATTCTCAGAGACTTCATTATAACAAGGAGAAAAAAAGAAATAAGAAAAGAAAAGGCGGGATGACGGTCAAGTCCATCCCAAGCCTGTCGGTACAGGGCTTTCCCTCTGATTCAGCCATCCTTTTTTTTTGTTCACCCACTATTATCAACATGAAAGAGAAGAAAAAAGAAAGAGAGAGAACTGTTGTTGAAGTGGATTTGTTTTTTGATTTTTTGTCGGCTGGTCAGAGTATCTTTCCCTCATTAGCACCACACAAGGTTGGAACCTTTTTTTTGTCCTCTCTGATTTCTTCTGTTTGCTCCTCCCTTTCTGAAGATTCCCCTTTGAAAAGAAAAAAAAAAAGAAAAAAGAGTTGGTTTTTTTAGTCCACAGAAGCAAGCCAAAGTATCCGAATTTTTCTCTCGTTTTGTCGAACGCCCGATGGTCAACCCACAAAACCCCTTCTGCTTTAATGCTTTTTTCGTTTGGTTGGTGTTTGAGATTCGCCAAATGTGTGGGTCGTCTGAACAATTGAACTGCAAGGAGGAGATGAGGGGGGACAAGGAAGAGGGGGTATTCACAGTATTGACAGATTACCACACGACTTCGTGGTCGACTTCCTCAACAGCAGGGCCATCAAATTGTTGGTGATGCTGCTGCTGCTGCTGGACGCCAGCCTCGTCGCCATGGTCTTCAGGGCTCTACCACTGAGTCTCCTTGGCGGCCTCGTTGGCCCACTCGGTGTTGCCAGCAGTGCCAGAGGCAGCCCAGTCACCACCGGTCTCGGCACCGTCCCAGCCCTGGCCGGAAGCACCAGTGAAGCCAGCGGCGGGAGCGGCGTCCCAGTCAGCACCTGCAGTAGCGACACCAGACTCGATGGCAGCAGGGCCCTCCTCGTCGACACCGGGGAGCTTCTCCTCGTCGACCTTGTCCTCGGCCTCGGCCTCAGGGTCACGGTCTAGATGATGTGTTAGTGTGAATCGCGACAACAGTTCGTTGGGGTTTGAACATACAGAAGTAGAGATCGACCATGGTGTCCCAAGCAGTATCGCGGTTGGCGATGGTGCCACGGAGACGGAGGACCTCACGGGCAAGCATCCACCAGATGAGACCGATAGCGTGACGACCCTTGTTGTTGGTAGGGATGGCAACGTCAACGTACTCAGTGGGAGAGTCAGTGTCGCAAAGGGCAATGACGGGGATGTTGACGTAGGAAGCCTCCTTGATGGCCTGGGCATCGGTGCGGGGGTCGGTGACGATGATCAGACGGGGCTCCTTGAAAGAGCGGGTGATGTAGTTAGTGAAAGAACCGGGGGTGAAACGACCGGCAATGGGGGAGGCGTTGGTGTGAGCAGCGAACTTGAGGACAGCACGCTGACCGTAGGGACGGGCAGAGATGACACAGACATCGGCGGGGTTGTCGATGGCGGCGATGATGCGGGCAGCAAGGACAATCTTCTCCCTGAAAGAGTGGTGTTAGTCGGGTGCGCAATTGAGTTTATAAGAATTGAAGCAATTCATTGTGGGTTTTTTGTGCCCCTCCATTCAATCCTTGGTGTTGAGTATCGCATCTTCAATCCAATGCGCTAACTGAAACACCAACGACGAAATTTCTCAAAAGAATTCCAGAATTCCTCATGATCTGCACATACCAGGTCTTGCCAACGTTGATAATGTTAACACCGTCGGCACGGGTCTTCCAGAGGTAGTTCTCCATGTGCACCTGAAGGTTCTTGGAACCGAGGTGGCACTGGGCAGCCAGGAGCATCTCAATGTCCTGGCTGGTGGCGTTGAAGATGGAGGGGAGGTTGGAGGGAGCCATCTTGACGAATTTTGCTGTCTTCCTGACGAGAGGTGGCGGCTTGGGACTTGGGCGGGAAGAGAGAAGTTCGTGATGGTGTTTTCTTCAAGGTCGCAGAGCAAAAAAGTTCGCGGTGGAATTTGGGCCACAAATTGTGTGTGGTGGTTCGGAGCCCTGATGGGCCCTCGAGGCGCTAGTCTGTTTCGGGATGGACAGGTACCTCGAGACTTTTGGATGCTGGGGCGCACGTGATATGTGCCACTAGCACGTTCAAAGCTTAGCGTCCTTTCAGCATCCCGCCCATGGGCCTCTGGCTACTTGGGAAAATTTGGGGCGAGGCCGATGTCAATCCATCAGTCTCCGTATATCAACATATTGATGCTGTAATCATGCCTCCTAGAATAACGGCGCTGCCGCGTCTAGGCTCTCTGAACCGTAAGAAAATACATCAATTCCATGAAACGTACTTCCCTGCTGACCAACTGCTCAGTCTGCCTCCGACCATCTGCGAAGCCAGTAACCCCCAACTTCCTCCCCCTCGTCCAGACTGCAAACCTCTCCCAGCGCGAGAAGAAGCGTAAGGCGAAGCAGGATCCTTACCGATGGGCACAGGCGGAGCAGCGCAAAGCAGTCAATGTTAAGCGCCGGCAGGAATTAAACTTGGCACGAGAAGAGGCATGGGGTGATCCCATCACAGGCCGTCCGACACCTTTTATCGAGTCCCTCACCTCTGCTGGTCAAAATGTCACATCCGAAGCCTCAGATGCTACCCAGAAGACCTCCGAGCTCCGCAATTACTTCCTTACCGATTCGGAACTTGAGGAGGCCGTCAAGCACGCTCATACACTTACCAAGCCCATGATTGGAGTCGTTGAATCACAGATGGAACCCGAGTCTGAGCAGGACAAGCTGAAGGAGCACGAGGCAAAGCACGCCAAAGTCGTTGAGGCTCTGCGACGTATCACGTCCTTGGAGAACAGCAGCGGAAAGGATCGCTATCATGCCAATGTCCAACGCATCGTTGAGGAATTCGGCCGTCACAACACCGACAAGGTCCTCAAGCCCAAGCCTCAGTCCATCAACCCCAACCAGGTTCCTATGCCCAAACGAGCCGGTCCGGATACCGGCAGCTCCGAGGTCCAGATTGCCATCTTGACTACCAAGATTCACAACCTTTTCCAGGCACTGCAGATCAATCGCGGCTACAAGGACAAGCACAACAAGCGTAACTTGCGCCTACTGCTTCACAGGCGCCAGAAGCTTCTCAAGTACATGGAACGCAAGGAGAGGGGCAGCGAACGATGGACAAACATGATTGAGAAGCTAGGTCTTACACCGGCGACGTGGAAGGGCCAGATTGAGTTGTAAAACTTGTTGTAGAATACCGTGTTCTTTACCTATGTACAATACAAAGCCACTTGTAAGACGAAGCGACGATGCCGTCTTTTGCATCTATCCATTCATCATTCCTTGCGCCAGTGTTGGAAAACCATTCCGTGCCATTACGAGCTCACAGCTGCTGCTGTTATACTACACAAAAAACCATGCTAAAAACGAGACTTGATAAGGGGTGTCGCGGTAAGAAAATGCTAGAAATCAGAAGACGCTGATGTAGTTGCCGATGCGCTCCTTTTGATTCTGAGCTATGCATTCAGCAATCCAAGTGATGTTGCGAATTTCCTAGAGCATATTAGTTCAGAGGTTCATATCATGAACGGGGTTGGTTTTACCTGTTCTCTCAACTTCACCCAAGCATAAACAATAGCGTGGGTAAACTGCCTCGTGAAAGCATTCTTGGAAATCTCCATCTCCTTTTGATAAAACATGTCCTCAAGGGTCTTGCCCTCTGAAGCGCCGCCGCCCATGTTGCCAGGTCCCGAAGGTCCTCCACCAACCGAGATGGCATCGAAGAAGGTCTTGAAGGTGTGGACACCGTCAACGGCCAGGCGAACACCCTCGGGATCATCGGCTCGTGAAAGCATGAGAGTTCCCTCGGGATAAAGCTTGCCAAAGTTGGGGTAAAGTTTGTTGCGGTCCTGCTTGGTCAACTCAGTGCCGAATGAGTTGAGAGTAATATTGATTGCTCGTCGGTCGGCCTCAAACTCGAGGATCTCCGACATGACCTCGGCGGTTGGTGTGCCAGCCATTTCAGGGTGAGTGTTAACGAAGTTGTAGAAATCCTCGAGGTAGTTCTTGTAAAGTGTGTTTCGAACAATCTCAATGTTGAGCTCATCAAGGTCCTGGTGGCTCAAGCTGCCCTTGAAGTAGGGTGCCAGAGGAGTCTCGATAAGCACGCTGTTGTAGAGCTCCTCAATATTGGTAGCAACGCAGAGAACAGGCATGGTCTCGAACCAGCCAAGAGGATGGCATCGTTCGAGAAGCTCCCGGGTATCGCGCTCGTGAAGAGTACCAGTGATGAGAAGGGCGACGTTGTCAATCATGTATCCATAAGTGACGTAGTCCATGAAGGTAGCGAGCGATCCCACCGCATTGGCGCGAACATATCGAAACTCGGAGATGAGCTTGTCGGTCGTCTTGGCTGCAAGAGCAGAGGTCGATGGATTAGGAGGAAGAGAAGCAAGGAAGTCGCCATACGCAGGACCGAGCTGGAGCTTGAGATCTAGGGGCATAATTAGTGACGTTCCAGCATGTCGATCCAGGGCTGAAGACGTACCATCGATAGTCTCGCATTGGGTCAAGTTGTTGTAAGCAGGACTGGTCAAGAGACCATTACGGTAGCCGCGGACGATACCTTCGACATAGCTATTCTTTGTCAGTGCTATATCCACAATGGATGTCATGGGAAGCTCTCGTCATTAAGCTGGACGCACCCATTGTTCACGTTGTAAAGAAGACCCTCCATCTTTTATCTAATTTGTCTCAGCGAGTGAGATCAGGGTTGGGCGCTGATATGATGGCGATAATAGAAATCGAGATTTGGGTAGCTCAGGATGATGATGGAATCGAATCTCTGAGGTTGGACGCCTACGTTAATATTCCCAAACTTGCAGAACGACAGAAGCTAGGCGTTACGTGCATACTGACACGTGAGTGGCTAGAAACCTTGAGCCTGCTGGGGCGCATTGATGGGTCTGAACATGAGGCCGGATTTATAGTAGGGCCGCCAGCCGAAAGCGTGTATCCCACTTTCTCTGCATGGGCGAGAAGTAGAAAAAAAATGAGTGGAGACTTCGAAGCTTCCTTCTGAAATTTTTCCATCGCCAGCCCACCCTCGCATTTTCCTTTCGCAGTCGCGCACAATCGACGGAACTGTGCCTTGCAAGGAAGCCACGACACCAATCGACCAGAGCGAGAAGTTTGGGAAGGAATAACACAAGACACCATGTCGCTCTTTGTGCTTGCCGAGACGCCGGCAGGGTAAGTCGCGACTTCCAACTGAGCAGAGACAGATGCTACGAAGGAAGGTCCAAATGTTGAAAAAATCGGTTTGCTAACAATTGGCAGCTACGGCCTGTTCAAGGCTACCGACAAGAAGATGTTGAAGAATGAGGAACTCGCTGCCGAGCTGGGACGCCCTGAGAAGGTTGTCGAAATGTAAGTTTTCTTCTCTTCGAGTTGTTGAAGTTTGACCACGCGAAACTCGAGGTTTGGACTTGGGCTATCAATGATCAAGTCATTTGCTTCAATTGGGATTCTCAACAACTTGAAATGCCGCCTACGATCATCTGGTCGCTAATGCTATTCTACAATGCAGGCTCAAGCTCAAGAAGTTTGTCAAGTTCGACAGCGCCGCCACCGCCCTCGAAGAAGCCGCCGCTCTCAAGGAAGGCAAGGTTCCTGAGCTGCTCACCGGTCTCCTTGAGGATCTTAAGGCCGAGAAGAAGGCCTCCCTCGCCGTCGCTGATATGAAGCTCGGTACTGCCATCTCCAACCTGCCCGATCTGAACATTTCGCCCGTCTCTGGATCCAACACCATGGATCTGTTCCGTGGCATTCGAGGTCAACTGGCTGCTCTCATTCCCGGCCTTGTTGAAGAGAACTTTGACCGCATGGCCCTGGGTCTTTCTCACTCCATGTCTCGCCACAAGCTCAAGTTCTCTGCCGACAAGGTTGACTCAATGATCATCCAGGCCATCAAGCTTCTCGACGATCTCGATAAGGAGCTCAACGTGTATGCCATGCGCACCAAAGAATGGTATGGCTGGCACTTTCCCGAGATGGCCAAGATTCTCAACGACAACCTGGCCTTTGCACGCGTCGTTCTCGCTGTCGGTATGCGAACCAATATCGCCGATGTCGATCTGTCTGATATCCTTCCTGAGGAGATCGAGGTTGCCGTCAAAGCCGCTGCTGAAATCAGCATGGGTACTGAGATTACTGAGGAGGATCTCGAGAACATCAAGCTCTTGGCTGACCAGGTCATCACCTACACAAACTACCGAGCACAGCTTTCATCGTATCTCGAGAGCAGAATGCGAGCCATCGCCCCTAACCTGACTGCCCTTGTCGGTTACCTCGTTGGTGCCCGTCTCATCGCCCACGCCGGTTCTCTTATCAACCTTGCCAAGGCTCCTGGTTCTACTATCCAGATTCTCGGTGCTGAGAAGGCTCTTTTCCGTGCCCTCAAGACCAAGCACGACACACCCAAGTACGGTCTCATCTACCACTCATCTCTCATTGGTCAGGCTACTGGCAAGAACAAGGGTAAGATTGCCCGTATGCTGTCCGCCAAGGCTGCCCTGGGTCTCCGTGTCGACGCTCTCGGCGATATCGATGACGACGATGAGGATGAGGAACGTGCCATCCTCGGTCTCAGCAGCCGTATCAAGCTTGAGAACCAGCTTCGAAAACTCGAGGGCAAGCCTCTCCTTCCCAAGGGTACCAACATCACACCTTCCGGTGAGGTTGTTGGTGCTGGTTTTGCCTTGAAGGAAGCTCGCCGCTACAATGTTGACGCTGACGGTGTCGATGCTGATGCGTCTGATGAAGTCAACGGCACTGCTTCCGCCAAGAAGTCTAAGAAGTCCAAGAAGTTGATTGAGGAAGTCGAGGACGAGGAGATGAAGGACGGCGATGACAGCGATGAGGCCACCACCACTCCTGCCAAGCCCAAGAAGCTGTCTGAGGCCGACTACGAACGACTGGCTGAGGAGGCCGGTCTCTCTGTCAAGAAGTTCAAGCGCAAGTACGAGCGTGGTGACGTTGAGCTGAACGCGGACGGCACTCCCAAGGTCTTCAGCAAGAAGGAGCTCAAGAAGCTACGAAAGGCTGAGGAGAACTCTACTCCTTCCAAGACCGAGGCCGCTCCTGAGAGCAAGAAGAAGCGCAAGCACGACGACTCAGAAGACGAGGCTGAGCCCAAGAAGGAGAAGAAGCAGAAGAAGAAGAAACGTCACTCTACGGATGCTTAGAAAGCTGCACAGAGGAACGCGCGGCTCGCGCTGCGACGACGCTGATTCGGGAAAAAATGTGAGGCAGTCTTTGATCTGTCCTCACTTGTCTGACTCTTGACTATGACTCGTCTGGAACACTTGTTTTTTTGTGACAGACCATCGACGATACCAACACAACAAAGAAGAATACGAAAGATTCAAGCAAAACTAAAAAAGATGATTGGCACGGATCTCGATGTGTAGAAATATGATACCTGAGAGAGACTTCTGTGGTATGGCAGTTCTTGTTGACCGTTTTCTGCCATCTTCCCCCTTGTTTCTTGGGCTTGGCTGGCGTTTGGGCGGAAAGGCATCTTTGGCGTGGAACCTGGTTTAATTTTGCGCATCTACTCTTGTTTTTTACCATCCCTTTGAACTATTTCCTCTGTCTTTTCATCTGGCTCCATCCTTGCCTCTTTGGATTGATTGATTTTCATTTCAGCTTATATCCTAGTCTGCAGAGGGGCGAAATGAAGTTTAGAAGAAAAGCGAGAAAAAAAATGTCAAGGATTCAAAATTTTAGATCAAGTTTATGATTCTTTCTAAAAGTTAAGAGATGTGTTTAGATATCTGGGGTGTCTGTGATGTCTGTCTTGGTACACTGTCTTGCAAGATACGCGTTGTGACGAGTGGGAACACGTAACTCGGTACTGACTAACATTGCTAAACCTCCTACAAATCCAGTGTCGCAACCAGAACACCATCAGAAGGACAGGTGCAAGTCATAAATCACGTTACTAGATAGAAATACATACATAGAAACGATTGGGGTATCCTCCATGAGCAATTCCACGACATAACAGTACCATCAAAAACCTCATTAGTGATTGATGCTTTTGCCAAGCATACTGGGTATCCGCCATCACCTTTGAGCCCAAAAAAAAAAAAAAAAAAAGATACA